>OY787614.1:12358892-12535352 GCA_963678935.1 Umbilicus rupestris
ATTGAAGTCGACATTACCTTAGCGAGATTGTTAGACTAGAATAATAGTATTATTAATTGATGCATGTTTGATCGACGATTACTAGTTGCAATGCATATCCCTGAACTGATTCTTTCTTAAATTGAGTAACAACATTATTTGTGAGAAAAACCCCGTTAATTATTAGTAGAACTCTAGAATTAATTGCTCTTTTTGAGTTCGACCCCACTTACTGCTTGCTAGTATAGTAGGTCATTATAAATTTTAACTTTGGCGCACACAACGGCGTGCCGTCATTCTCCGGGCGATCTCTGTGTAGCTTCAAGATGATCAGCCATTTTGCACTAGCTTCAAGTCATCAAGGTTTTCTATAGTATCTTATGTTGTTTGTCTTCAACAAGCTTGCCTCAGCTTCTGATTGTCACGGAGTGCTATAGCATCTTCTTGTGCCTTGTTGCTATTTTGTCAATCTTCAGAAAGTGCTACAGCTGCAAACTCCAGTGGGTGTTGTAGCATCTTCTTATGATGTTTTGTCAAGGATGTCATTACCTTAACAGGGAATAACCGAATAAGAATGAGGAATGATAGAACCTTTATATCGGGATCAATTAGATCAAAAATGATTATGTGTGGAGGTCATACGACGAGAACTTATATCTATTGTTGAATCCTACTTGTGTGGAGGGTCGTATGAGTTGCTCTACGGAGGTACCATTGATGTGCTAGAACATTATTGAATGACATCATCCCTCCGGATTAATGAGACAATTTGGATACAAGAAGCACATTCCCGTGGCACTAAGAGCAGCTACCGATCCTTAAAAATTTTTAACAAGAAAAAATACAAGACTTGGTTTATAGAACTGCGCCAGTACAATTACATGTGAAGAGGCGAGATTAGCATATTGTAGTGGGCGAGGTAGATAGGGATGACGATGCTCCCAAGCCTGAGTACCAGACTTGGAACTAAAACACAACTCGTTACTTTATTCAGCCCATATATGATGATTCTCAATCTTACAGTCTCAATGCGCAGGGGCATCACGGGATTGTAAGTACATACAACCTAAATTAATCATTGAAATTTTTTATTGTTATGTAAAAATGTGTGCTAACATTTATTTTACAATAATTGCGAACGTTGGTGCATCATGACGTACTACAACTGATATTTTCCTGAGTACCACATGTCCTTCTGCAAGGAAGAAAGCTCATATCATTGTTCATTCGGCTGCTGAGGAACTACGATAGTTGGGCGAGATAGATGCTCTGGGTGCAGACCCTGCTCGTATTCAGTGTCATAGTGGTATTTTTTAACCGAATCTTTAATTTTTTTTTCATATATTGATAACGAGGCATCATTTTCAAAAATGCTATATATATACATATGACTCTAATGCAGGAGAGGCTGATAATGATAAAGAAGAACACATGCCTGCAGATGATCAAATATTTATGATCAAGGTGTTACAAATTTAACATTCCTCGTCACTCAAGATCATAGTCATCCAAGACCTTTTCATCCACAAGAACAAAGACCTGCACGCGACAGAAGGCCTCCAAAGCATTTCTTATTTAGTTTATGTCGATAAACTTATTTACAGTGCAATAAGAGAAACATGTCAAAATTAACAATTATTTTCACTGGCAATCAACGAACTTAAAATTAGCAATTTCAATTTCACCCTGTGACATTTGTCGATTTTTATCATTTGCCTTCCATTGTGCAAGGGATATGTCATATATATAGAGACATGTCTTTTAAAGACCGGTCTGGTCTTTTACGTGGTTGATGATATGGAGCGGGGTGCATTCTGATTGGGATAAAAGGGTCAAATCAGCCTATTATAGCAGAGGTATTTTTAAAAAACCGGTCTAGTTGAAAATCAAAGGAGACCGGTCTTTGAACTCAATAACCAAACTAGGACTTTTCTATTTTTCACACTTTCAAAAAAGCGCTTTTAACCTAAAGCCATTATAATTTAAGACTAGAAGCCTTTTCGAAGTGCGCTTCTTCTACAAATAAATATAATAATAATTTTAAAAATTAAATTGAGAAAAATGAGATAAGTTTGAGATTAAATTTGAAAAAAAATGGATAATTTTTTGGTTAGTTGGCTGCATTATCAGCATTATATTGGGATCGATTTGAAACTATGATTGGTTTTGTTTAGAGTGTCATGTGACTCACAGATGCATGTTGGTTAGCAAAATGAATAAAGTTGAATTTGGTTCACGTATTTCTATTTATAGATTTGGTTTGTCATTTTTATCTTTCTAGGTTTTTGTTCGGATAACTGTTATTCATTTCACTCGTAATGCGTCAGTATGAAAGATATAGAGAAGTTTCAATAATAAAGTAGAGATGAGATAATATTTAAAATTATCTACTTAAAATTTGATAATAAACAACAAAATGTTATGCAATTTTAATGTTATTGATTTGCATTAATACGACACATGAAAAAATTTACAAATGAAATGTTTGAACTTAAAAGAACATACTCTTAATTTCAACTGGACTTAGGAAATATTTAACACCTCACAATATAATTTCACACGAAATCAATTAATGCAACGGTCTAAAGGCATTATCTCCCGACAAAATGACTTTCAAAACAACAAGACTATCCAGAACAACACGCTTAAATATACTAGGAAAATGTCTTGAGTTAAGGGGCTTAAAATACATAAAAAAGAACTGGATAAATGAATTTAAGGACCACTTCATCTCCAACGACAATGAAGCATGGTTGCCCTTGTCGCATTAACTTCTAAAGGGAATGAATCAAAAAAGTGACACATAAATGCCAGCCCGTCTAGCTCAGTTGGTAGAGCGCAAGGCTCTTAACCTTGTGGTCGTGGGTTCGAGCCCCACGGTGGGCGATATTATAATATAGCTGATAAGTTTTCTAGAAAACCAACCTTTACCTTTTCTGTTTATATTGAAATGAATAGCAAGTGAAATGTCATACGGAGTTCATGTGTTGAAAATTAATCAGCCATCTTCACTATTTTGCTTGACAAAAGGGAAGAGAAGATATGGCATGTCATTTTGGAATTCAGTTTGGTAAAATATCCTTACGAATAACTCCGAAACTTCCATAATAAGGTCTCTGCATCTCAGGTGCATTGGGTGTGGTGTGGTGGCCTCGCCGTCATTGCATGAATGGGAAATAGATTTCTGCTTGCTCTAAACAGGTGTATTGGCCAATCCCTCTTCCATTGGTTTTATGAATCATTCCTTGAAGTTTGTAACTGTTAGATGAGTTTACTTGTGCTGTCATGTTCATGGTTCTGGATGCAGGAGGGTTGTATCTGAGCCGAGGGCTTCATTTATCAAGCCATTACCAACATTACGGCCAACTTAATCGGATCAGTAACCATTACATGAATAGGCAACAGAGACAAGTACACAACAATTTCGAGCTATACATGCCCAAACTGAAAAAAAATTCAGCTAAAAAATGGAATCAACTTAAAAAAACTGTACAGGCAAGTCTTACATGGTTCAGTAAATACTACTGAACCTGTGGATGCAATTTAAAAACAGGGAACTGTAGTAACACACCCATAACCATATATTGATGAGAAATGAAAATGAAAGTATTCGAACATCAATGTTTTTTTATTTTTTCTTCTTTGTCTTGTTTTGCTATCACATGCTGACAAAACCAGTAAAATGTGAGCATATGTAATACATGCTTTCTCACATGAGTCTATTCAATACCCTTTCACATGCCATACTCTGTCAACCTAAAGGCAGGGGCGGCTCAAGACATTTTGTAGCCTGAGGCGAAATCTAAATAGAGCCTTTTGAACCACGACTTCAATCATTTCAATAGATGAATACCTACGATTTAAAGCAAAAAATACATCATAACTTGGTAATTCAAAATAAAAAACCAAACATATTCTATAAGATATTCAAAATTAAAGTTTGGTGACATCCATACTGTTGTAAATAACCCAACTCTCTGCTGAATTCTCTAAGCAATGCTAGCACCTCTCAGCCGCAACCCAAAACCCCAAATCAACTAAACTACAGACAATTCAATCAACGCAAATAAAGAACGCAAATCAACGCAAATAAAGAACGAAAACAAGAACGATAATACCGCGACTTTTACCGTGGTTCACACCAAAGGTGCTACATCCACATTGAGCTCCGGTAGCTCGAAATGCACTAGATGATGGCCTGCCTGAGTTCTTTACAACAGCACTTCTCTCGCTCACTGCCACGCCTCACAGACACTCGCCTAGACTATGGTCCTTCACTGGACCAATTACAGCTCTCTCTTGGAGCAATCAGAGGGCGCAGCCTCTCTAGTCTAACAGCGATACTCGCTTACAACTAGTGTAGAAGACACTACACTCAAGCTGCCTAGTAGCATACAACAACGAAGCACCAACAGCAGCAAACGGAAGCGCACGGGGGGAGCAGATTTCGGCTCTTCGAAGGTTCTTGGAGAGCCCTAATTTCTCGACGATGTTCAGAATTGCAGTGTGCTTTGCAGCTCCAGAATTAGGGGATATACATCAACCTCCTCAACTGATCTCAGCCCTCCATTCTGGCTCATCCAACGGACAGCAGCTACGGTTCAAGATTTAACTGAACCAGCCTTGATTTCCAATAATCTCAGCTCAATACAACTCCACCTGGTTCAATGAGCACCGAACCAAACTACAACATCTCCACCTTTTGGATCAGTGCACCTCAGCAGCACAACCAGACCAAACATCAATGCATTTCACAACTAGCCACCTCATCACTCAGTTCCTGCATCAAGAAATCACTCCACAAATAGTAAGTCCAAGCAGTGCTTGAACTTAGCATTAGTAACCAACTTTGTACCAATATCCGCAGGATTATCCATTGTATCAACTTTCAACAATTTCAGCACATTCCTATTAAGCAAATCTCTAATGTAATGGTATTTAACATCAACATGCTTTGTTTGATCATGATATACATGCTTTCTACTCAAGTGAATTGCAAACTGACTATGAGAATAAATAGTAGGCTTTTCAGAGCTCAGCCCAGCTTCATTCAACAAATCAAACAGCCACACAACCTCCTTACAAGCATCACAAATAGCAATATATTCAGATTCGGTGGTAGACAAGGCTACAAGAGGTTGCAAGTTTGATTTCCAAGTTACACAATTTCCACTCAAAGCAAAACAGCAAGTAATGAATTTCCTAGAATCTCTAGCAGCAGCAAAGTGAGCAATAACATATCCAATTAATTCTACAGTTGGCATTCTCTTCATATAAAAAAGACCAACACCAACAGTGATGTTCACATAAACAATTACCCATTGAAGAGCACACCAATGTTCATAACCAGGATTTGACATAAAATGACTAAGCATAAAAACAACAATCAAAGCAATAAATACCAAATCAGCAAACGCATACCTTGGGGAGGGCCTAACCTCCCTCCTAACTCTATCTATCGGCAGTTGATAATCCCTTAGCTCCTCCTGAACTGAGGGCACCTTCGGCTCACTGTGATCAACACATACTGCCTGATCACCATTCAGATGATCCTTACCTGGCTGAGTCTCAACTGGATCAGCGTCTGTTCCACCTAATTCAGGGTCAGATTCTACCTCAGCGAGGGGAGCTGTCTCCACTTCAATTGTGGCAGGCTCCACCTCAATTGTGGTACCCCTTAACCTATGTTGTTTAGCTAGCACACAATGCTCACAAAGCGGTAAATCAGTCAATCTATCACTGCTAACAGTGTCATTTAATGCATGCTTGGACACAAACATATTGCAAGCACTTTCAACATAACATGCACCATTCAAAACATACAATCCAGATTGTTTACTGCCAGACAAGACCAAAGAATCATTTTTAAACACATTCTGGCAGTCATCACTCACAGAATATGTACAACCAATATCATCCAAAGCACCCAAAGAAATCAGATTTCTTTTCAGACAAGGCACTAACATAACATTAGTTAAATCAATCAATTTGCCATTCAACAACCTCAATCTAACAGTGCCACAACCAACAACTTTACAGAACTTATTATCAGCCCTTCTCATGCTTCATATCAGCTAAATTCAGGAAATAGTCCCTATTGGGACACATGTGAAAAGAGCAGCCAGTGTCTAAAATCCACTGATTCATCATAGAACAAGAAGTCACATTCAAAATCTCAGGTAAATTTTCCCCAAAGTTAGAGGCAGTAGCAATTTTAGTTTCTGAATTATCTGACCCTTTATTCTTAGCTAGCCATTTAAAATAGCTTTTCCTTAAGTGACCACTCTTATCACAATAAAAACATTTCCTAGTTTCAGTCTGACCATTATTAAATTTATTCCTATCAGTTTTAGGCTTACTATCATGCATGGAGGGCCTAGGCTCGCTATTCTGGTTGTGGCCTTGTTTAGACTTAACAAATAAATTAGCAGCAGATTGTTGCTTACAATTTTTCAGCTCTAGTTATCTAGTTTTCATGGCATCACACAACGTATCAAATGCAGGAACAGTTCCATAATATTGAAATGCATCTTTTACCACTTGAAAGCTATCAGGCAAAGCATTCATCAATATCATAACAGTACTAGTCTTATCTAAAGCATGCTCAGTATTCCTAAGCAACAAATTCAGCTTCAAGAATTCATCAAGATTTTCATCAACAGATTTACTAACATCCATTTTGAAAGAAAACAGAGAAGCTTTCACATAAGCCAAGTTTGGGGTAGTAGGATTAGCATATAATTTCTCTAGCCTATCCCATAATTCAAGGGGAGGTAGTGGTACTTACCTTCATGAGTACTGAATCTGCAAGATTCAATATCAGCAAGTTGTAATTACCTCAGCTGCTACGTGACACTCGGTGATGTTGTTGCATGTATCTTTATGAAACCGGCAGCAGCATTGCCGGTATCATCTGCAAACGTTGCTGTCAGCAAGCGTGCATGAGGCACTGGTGAGATATAAAGATGAGAAGCGGGTGTACGAGATCTCTGAGGCTGTCTAACAATGTTGGATCTCTGTGGAACCATTAAGGATGCTCTTCTGTTGATGAAGAGCCACCTGCAACTTCTCCAGTCGAAAAATAGAAGACAAGGCCTTGGAAGCACAAGACAGCACTGCATAGCTTCGCCAAGTTGAAGAAGGAGATGCTCAAGTGCTCGAAGTCCTTGAGATGTATGAAGAACAAGCCTGTGGGGCTGACATTGCAACTGTGTGCAGAGATTCAATGGTGGTGGTCTGGTGGATATGTTGAGAGATGTGAGGATGGCCTGCATTTTTGTGCTGGAGTGGACATTGGACGTGGTTGTCGTGTCGGACGGCGAGAAAACGACTATGGGGAGCCTGAGGTCGATGCTGATGTGTGGGCACGGTAAGATTATGTTAGAAGAGGCGGCCATGGAAGCTTGGGAGAGGAGAGTTGAAGCATTGGAGATGGCAAGTGAGGAGCTTGAGTGCACATTCAGGCGGCTAATACAGACTAGAGTTTTTTTGCTGAACATAATCACCAGCAACTAGAGAGCTTTTAGGTTTACCAAAACTGTAGGTTAGAGATGATGGCGGAACCATGTTACTTATGCCAGATGATACCGGCAATGTTGTTGCCGGTTTTTTAAAGATACCGGCAACATTATTGTCGGGTGTCACGTGGCAGCCACCTCTTCCATTTTTGAAGAGACCATTCTATTGTCTTGTGTCACGTGGTAGCCACCTCGGCCATTTTTGAAGAGACCGGCAATGATATTGCCGGTCTCTTTAGAATGCAACAAACCGGCAATCCTATTACCGGGAAGATTAACAAACGGGGCATTCGTGAAATGTTATATTCAGAGAACGTATTTTTGAAAACCATTTTGCCAAACAACGTAAATCTAATTTTTTTTCAGCATACATCAACGAAGCACCAACAGTAGCAAACGGAAGCGCATGGGGGGAGCAGATTTCGGCTCTTCGAAGCTTCTTGGAGAGCCCTAATTTCTCGACGATGTTCAGAATTGCAGTGTGCTTTGCAGCTCCAGAATTAGAGCATATACATCAACCTCCTCAACTGATCTCGGCCCTC
This sequence comes from Umbilicus rupestris, assembly GCA_963678935.1. NCBI lineage: Eukaryota > Viridiplantae > Streptophyta > Magnoliopsida > Saxifragales > Crassulaceae > Umbilicus > Umbilicus rupestris. The sequence goes on from OY787614.1 coordinate 12,366,931, forward strand.
CATTCTGGCTCATCCAACGGACAGCAGCTACGGTTCAAGATTTAACTAACCAGCCTTGATTTCCAATAATCTCGGCTCCACCTGGTTCAATGAGCACTGAACCAAACTACAACACATATCTTGCCTTCAATTGGCAAAAGACTTGAAGAACCGCCATATGTAATAAATAACTAAGCAAACTTTATTTTTCTAGCTTTTTGCTAAGCAGAGTTACTTATTAGATCTTCGAGAGTTGGAGGCTGGAGCAGCAAAATTCGTGAGTCACGATAACAATTTGACGAGCGACGGAACGAATTAGAGTTAGAAAGATTAGAGAATAGAGATGGATGGTTCGTGACTTCGTCTCTTGGAGTTGGAGAACGTTTAGGGCTTAAAGCCTTCAACAAATTGTTTTTTTTTTTATGGTTTGGCAGGAGGCAGGTTGGGGTGTGGCCGTGTGGGTCGTGTGGCCTGCCGTAAATAATCTTTTTTTTTTATGGTTCGCTTGGGGTGTCAGGTGTGGGCCGTGTGACCTGCATTAAACAAAAAAAAATTTTTTTATGGTTTGCAGGTTGGGGACGTGGGGTGTGGGCCGTGTGGCCTGCTCTAAATAAATTTTCTTTTTTTATGGTAGTAGGTGATGAGGCCTGAGGCGGCTCGGGCCGGCCCTGCCTAAACACTCACCGCACAGCCCTAGTTGATTCGATTCGTACAGTTTCTGTAAATGTAAATGGATACAGAAAAAACCCATACAGTATTCTACCTAGGGGTGTGCAGGACCCGTCCCGTCCCCTCGACCCGTCCCAACCCGAGGATTTTGGGTCGGGTTTGGATTCAAATTACCAATGGACACTCATGATATTAAAATTAATTAAAAACTTAGCAAGGATTCGAACCTAAGCCTTTCATGTTATTGACACACACCTTTCCAACCGAGCTGTATACCTTATCCATTAGAATTGAATTATATTATATAAACCTATTACTCTTGTAATATGCATTCACTTTTTTGAAGATTAACTCACTCAAAGAAAAAACCACTCTAGAAATTGGCAGTTGCATGTGAAAGCTTCACTCTCATTCTCCAAATTTTTATAAATACAAGTTTATTTGAATATAATTATATTTTATAATAATCGTATTATTTAATTTAAAATATTTTCTTCAAATATTTTCGGGACGGGTTAGGGACGGATTTGGGTCAACCATATTTTTTTCAGATCGGGTCTGGGTATAAAAAGTTGACCCGTTAATTTTTTGGGTTGGGTACGGGTCGGACCAAATCCGTCCCAACCCGTCTCGTGCACACCCCTAATTCTACCAGTTCTAGATCTGTAATCTGTATACATATTCTTCAAAATTGACGCACTCAAATGCAAAAGTTTCAATCATTATTGTTGCTGCATATTGACATCGTGCATAAAACTGTACAAGAAGTTGTTCAGGCGACCGAAGCTATACAACTTCGTATGAAGAGTGAATCAAATCTGGGAGTGTCAAATCCGTGATATGAGCTTAAAAATAATGACGTCTCTTAAAGATAACATTATCAAGTAACATCGGGATCGCAACAAACTATCAAAACAACAATAAAGAAAAGGTCATTCCCAAAAAATTACTTGGAGATCACAACAAACTGGCTGGATTTGTGTGATGCAATTCAGTATAAATAAGAGCTACATGCAGCTTATGAAGGTATGTTTGGAGGAGAAAACGTGAGCTAATATTGAGAGATTCACAAGCATCAAAGACAATCAGGAAAGCATACAATCTTGTGCTATCAACAACACCAGACTGAGGAGAGTCTATTCGGGAGAAAGATTTAAACAGTGGGTAGATACGAGAGGTCTCAGATTCAGGAGGAGCCTGAATGTCAGTCACTATTAGATGAGTGATGTTAGAATAGAGAGGGAGTCTGCTGTTCTGTAACTCTATCGTGATATAATGAATTGGTTCCCACGAACTTGTGATAAGCCCCCAGACGTAGGCTAGTTACACCCGAACTGGATCACCATTCTTCTGTCCTTAGCAGTAGCTTTCATTCCTGTTGTATTTACTTTACTACATAACTTGTCCAAGATAGACGTTCCAACAACACGTTGAATAAATTGTCATCATTCTGCATACGTTCAATTATGAACCATAAATCAAACAGACCAATTCGACAATTAGGGCAATAAATCAGCTCACTACTCTTATGAAAAGATTGTATCCATATCAATCAATCACTGCCTCTCACAAAAATCTAATCAAACTCTACACAATCCTCGAACAATGAAGTGACATTTAGGACCACAATCCATAACAGAAATGAACCTCACCTGTAAACGAAATCAGACGCCTCTGAACAAAATCTAACCAAACTCCCAAAGCCGCTTACTTGAATATGGGCCGACCGACCTAGATAGAACGATAATGGGCCGCGTGGGCCCAACACAGCACTACGGGGAGCTTGCTTTCACCAATCAGATTATATGCATATCGAATTACCTGACTACACCAAAATATATATTTTGAATAAAAATAATTTAAATATCTATTTGGATTGTGGATAGAATAGGATGGAAGATTTAGAATTTTATAATAATAGTTTAATTTAGAGGAAGAAAGCAATAAATGAGGGAGGGAATCCAGCCCCCACTTGTTCATTCATTGCTTACTCATCTCTCAACAAACTGTGACGATCTCCATCTTTACTGGTGTAACCCTCCGCTGCCCAACCATAACCAACCCCTTAACAAAATCTTCATTCTATTAACTTAATTTTGTTTTGTCCAGAGAGCTGCGTTGACTCAATGTCAAACACATATTAGTCAACTCAATGTTCAAAGCATATTAATTGACAGGAGAGGTTTAGGGTTAGAATGATACCGGGTTTCGGATATTTAAAGGGAAAACATGACTTTTGAGCTTAGACATGAAATAATTAGGGTTTAGGATTTACAGGAATTGGCATTGAAAATACGATGTCGTATGATTTTGCACGTTCCACCTCCCGTAGGTGATGTTGGCTGGTTTGTCGTACAAATTACTAAGATGTCAAACACTGGTTTGGTGAGCATTTATGGAATCCCTTCTGGCGAATTTATTCTTCTATCCTTTGTTTAAAAGTCTACTTAACATTATTATCACCGACTATACCTTGCATGACAGATGACTTAGGTTTAATTAGGACCAAGCATTGGATTCATGTTCATGACAGATGACTTAGGTTTAATTAGGACCAAGCATTGGATTCATGTTTATACCGACTGTTTTAAAGGATTGGACCTTAAATGCATCTACTTCTGAAGATACACGATTTTTTGGATTCTAAGCTCAATCATAGAATTTGGTAATCTAATTGGATTATAGTCTCATTCTAACCAAAAAATATGAGCTTGTAAATTATAATTGTTGGAACATGAAACCCATGTGGTCTTTTGATGATGACAACACTCGACTAACTCTTTAACTGCGTGTGAAGGTACCTGTACCTGACGAGAGACAAGAACCTGTGTTGGACACAGAAGGACTTGAAGGGAACGGAGTCGAAACCAAGTCAACCGAACAGTTGCGAAAATCATGGACGACGTGAGAAACGACGTTGTGAGCTGGATGAACTCAATTGACGAGGCAGCGTTAGACCGAGTCGGGAGTTTTTTGAGCAATTTCCGGACGTGGGACACAAGCAAGACATGGAGGCAGTTGGAGGTCGTGGACTCGACCGTTGCTCTCATATATAAAGCAGCCCAACGGCAACCCGGCTAGTGCTTGAAAAAACAAAAGAAGTGAAGCCAGAATACTTGAGTAAGCCACATTTTGTGCATCAAGTAATCAGATCAGAGTGTCCGAGACGAAGTGGGCGATTCGGAATCATCGGAGGTACTTGTCTCAGGAAGTCGAGATTGGTGATCCGGGATCATCAGGTTTAGGTGACTTGTTTTGTGATAGTTAGCAACACTATTACAAGTGTACAAATAGTTGTAAGTATTTGTACAGTCTACTGATTAATAAAATAATATTTAGACGTATTTCCGTTGTGTATTTATACTCTGAGATATATATACCTGTCTACTAAGTTTAGATTCCTAACAGTTTCTATATCTAGTGTGTTACTACTAATCACGATCCTATCAATAATTTTGTAAATTAATATATGCTAGCTCCTTCTAACTTCAGTACAAATGTGAAATAAGTGTACCATGTGATCAAGCCAATAATCTCCTAGCACTTGGAGAAATAGGGCATGCTCCTCTAATTGATAATTTGTTTACTATTCGTAAGAACCTTATAGGTTCATATGCACGTCTTTGCGACTCCACTTCTTATAAGGGTCCGACCCACAAAACTTTGTTATACTAAAACTTTACTAGTCTAGCCAGCCTACTCAAATGAGCGCGAGGCCATACAACTCGCCATTAATTAGGAGTGCCTCTACTTGTGCATTTCGCCTTTCGGATCATGAACTCTAATATCAATTATAAAATATAAATTTATACTAAAAAAGTACGACCTAAATTAATCAGCCAAGTTCAGAAGATTAATTTATATTTAGGTAAAGAACTTCAATTAAAGTTCTTTAGTGTATGACCTAAATTAAAATTCGATATGCAGACAATATTTTAAATTAACTCTATTTAAACTTCAATTCTTTAACGTATGACCTAAATTAATCATCCAACTTCAATTCTTTAGTGTAGAAATGGACTTTGGTAGACGAATTTTCACTTTGGAAGGAACTTCACAAGTGTTTGACACGTCAATTATGAAGCCATTAATACAAAGAAGAAGAAAATTATATAACAATGACAAGTAGATAGACTGATCCATATTGGTGGGTTGGACCTTTCAAGTGCACTACAACCAAAGGTCATAAATCATATATTGAAAGAACCAAACCTCTTTCCCATTACAAGATAGTACCGTTGCCAATGGGTTACAAGCATCTATTTGGTTTAAGTGACTGGTTGGATGGATATCATGTTTAGATCCATACATGTCATCAACCCACTTGTACCCTTGCTCAAGTAAAATTATCTATTGTCTATATAATGCATTCAATTGGCTAAAAAGTCAAATGGAGTTTTGAGGGTGTTTGAGTTTGACCTTAACTTAAGCTGGTGAAAGATAAAGAAAAAAATAAAATAAAATCCAAAACCCATTTGTTGATCGTGATGGAAAACTGATAAGGAAGTTCAGAGAAAGAGACAGGCTGGAGAAGTGAAATGTCAATTTTTCTCAAGTCAAACTGGAAAGCTATCTGCAGGCAATTTCTTGTTTCAGTGGTAATTGTTTGCGTAGGACTCAGAAAGCAAAAGGCAACCATAACCTGACATTCATATCTAAACTGTACACTGAGCATGAAACCAAGATTGATGATGTCATCACTGAGACCAAAATGGAATGACCAAGAGGTTTCACATCTCATGTACGCCTGATTGATTTTACTTGTAAGCTAGTGCTTCATATATAAACTTTTGCAAAACAAAGGGGCAGACAAAGAGTTTAGGGTTTTTCAATCCAGAAATGCGATTAGCTTAAAACTCTAATCGCTGTTTAGATCTCTTGATCTTATTTCTGTTCAGATGATCTTTTCAGCTTGCATGTGTCTGTTAATTAGTTGGATCTAGGGTTTTGTTGGTCGTACTGATAGAGGGACATGTATTGAAATGAAGTGTCGGATGAGGAGATCAGAGTTAGATAAGAAGCAAAGTGAGAAGGATATTTAATACTGAGCTGGTTAAAGTCACGAAGTTCATGCAGCTGAGAATAAATCGACTTACAAACTGTGACAACCATTAATGAATATGAACCTTTGCAGCATCCCTAGCTGACAAATATATAAATGATCATTAGTTATTTTTGGATGAGAAATCATATAATTTTACATGATAGTATATGAAAATTTTGAAATTAAGGTACATATTCATACAATAACAACACTTAACAATCACAAACACACCATTTTTATTTTCAAATAATGTATATTGTAGTGTTATTTATACGCCCGGACTATTTTGGCAAAATGAAAGTCAAACAATTCACTAGCTAGGGTGTTAAGATGTGTCACCACTATTCATACTCTTTTAGCTCTGGTGTAAAAATAGACTCTCATCACTGAATGAAACATATATCTTACAGCCGATGAAGGTAGTAAACACACTATTGGTGAATCACGTTAAATCTTTGCGTATATTATTCCTCTAGTGTCTCTTTTGACGATGACAATGCATCCTTCATTACATAGGATTCGATTGGGGGAGGGGAGTTTGAGGAAAAATAGGTAGGAAAAATATCTTTTTTAAAATAGCGTTATTTATTTTTTTGTTTGAACTGCGTTTTTCTTTATTACAGCATACAACAGTTTCTTTCTTTCAATCAGACAATTATTGGTCAATCTTACACAATTAACATAAGGAAACACTACAAGTTTTGATTTTATTATCGACCAAATGACCGTCGCATACTTATACAACGATTTTCCAGTGGTTATGTGTCGGTTTTAAATATTTTGATGGTTTATGCAATGTTTTATCGTGTACCGTTTAAGACGGTAAACTCCGTCACTAAAATGGTTCACGATATGGCGGATTATGCGATATGTTTACGATGGTATTACGAAATACGCTTTGCGACGGAAGTTGTCGTCGTATATTACAACGGCTTTACGGCGATAACCATCGCATGTCGCCGATATTTATCTCTACATCACATAATATACTTTTTCCCCCACTTCGCACAATCTCGAAACGCGGATTCAGCAATTTATAGTCAGGTAATCTACTAACGTTTGTAGCTTATTTGACAAAAAGAGTTAAACAAGCTACAAACGCATGTTCAACAACTTATAATCAGGTAATCTACTTCAACTCTTCGGTGTAATATGTTTTAGTGGAAGGGTTGGTTCGAGAACGTTTTGGCTGTACAAATAACATAATCCCGGTGAATCGCATAATAATTTATGGACGGTATCAGAGGTTTCTTGAAGCGGCCTCTTCAAATGTGCAAGTATTTGATGAAAACAAAACGTTTTGTACATGTAGTAAGTGTAACAGTATGTTATTTTGTGAAATCATGATTTTTAAAAATCATATGTTTACCTACAAATTAGTTAAGGATTATTATAATTGGATTATTCATGGAGAGGAAATAATAGAAGTGACATATGCTGGATGGTTAACGAGCATAGTTTTAATGATTCTTATGAACCGCATGTATGAGACCACTCTTGGATGAAATTGGTAGCAGGTTTTGAATATGATAAGTGATATAGCTGGGCCAAGTAGTGGTTCCCATCAGTTATATTAAGAACAATATGAGGAACCTAATGAAGCAGCATCGTAGTTGTGTAATATGTTTAAATCGAACTGCGAACTTGTATTTAAAAATTGCACTACTAAAACAGAACTATCTATTGCCATGAAATTACTTCAAACCAAGGCATGCCATGGGTTGTCGGAAGCAGCATATGATTTGCGGGACAATAGGAAATTTGCTTGACTGCTACTACCGGGTGTCTACTACGTTTTGTCAAATAAAGAAACTGGTGAGTGGACTGGGCATGTGGTACATTCGAATTGATGTATGTGTAGACGGTTGTATGATATACTAATGGGAGGACGAGAATTCGTTAAATTGTCATTTTTTAGAGAACCAAGATATAAAGTTTCACACAAATCACAAAGTTCGAATAATTACAAGAGGAATGCGAGATCCCAAATGTTCTAGCTTCCTATCATACTTCGTCTTCAATGTTGTATATGAACGAACAATAGCTACACACATGACCTGACATTCAAATAGAGCTAGAGATGACACTGTTATGGTGCACCGTTTAGACGGTGAGTATGAAAACATTTTAATCAAACATATCCCGACTTGAGTTCAGAGTTTCACAATGTAAGACTGTGTTTGTATTCGGATGGTTGTCCGTTTGGGATGTCGGCAAAATCATACTCATATGTCATGCTATGTTGATGTCTTATAATTTGCCTCTATAACTGTGTATGAAAATGAAATATATGTGGTTGACTGTCTTAATTGCAGATCCTAAAAATCCTAAAAAAACACATTAATATATATATAATTTAATGAATGACTAATGACTTGCTAACTTTAAAGAAGAGTAGTTAGCTAGGGTTGGAAATCTCATATCCTGTTCGAAACTTCATGGTTAAGTATTCAAATTAACATCACATCGACAAATAACTAGTCAGCGGTTATGCATTAATAAGCCGCTTTAAGCTACCTGATTACCCTGTCAAAGTGTACCATGAAAAGCAACACAGCAGTCCTTGCATTTCTTTTCTAGCTGTAAAATGAAGGCCATATCTGCAAATCATGCGTGAAAATTCAATTTGTGTGCAGCTTGTGGTCACGCTAAGTTCATGAATAAAATAGGTCCCTCTCGATTCATATATAACTTTTGGCATAATTCGAATTGGGGTCCAGAAACATTTTTTAGGGTAACATGTCCGCCTTAATTGCAGAATTTGACAAAATTGTTCTCATCCTCCTAATCCAAATAGTTCATCAAGTTGACATATAGTAGCATCATTTAACTCTTATGATGAAAAGATTAGTATCATATTCATCAATAAATTATTGATAGGAACCCTAGCTTAAATCATGATAGGTTAAAAAATCCAAATCACTTCAAAATAATGTTTTATAAAACTATAGAGTTTCTGCTTAATGTCTTGGAAACACGAATCAGTACAATCTTATAAATTATAACGTAAGACTTAACTCCATACCTGATGATTTATATTTGGTGAAGTTATGTCAAATAACAGTCATGTCCAAACAACATCATTTTAATATTAAAAAATAAAAAATTATATAAATACAAAATGATGTCATGGATTGTATTGTATTTTGTTATCTATCTGATTTTGGCAAACATTGAAAATGAATGTAACTTTTTATTTGGTTTAAGTTGAAGTAGGGAAAATAATTGTAGAGATACATAAATGGATGTGTATATATATTAATGAGCGAGTGAGGTGAGTTAGTTTAAGCTGGAGCACTTGAATGCCCATCTAACACTTACTCACACTACATTAACTCTCACACCCTCCTCCAGTCACATCTATCAGAATTCTCCATCTTCCTTCTCCCATCTGCAAAAAAAGAAAATGAGCCACCAAGGAGATGAGGATCTCAAGAAGCAGCCAGCAGCAGCAGCAGAGAAGGATAACAGATCAGTGTCGCTTCTTAAGCTTTTCACTTTTGCTGATTTTTATGATTGTGTTCTCATGACCATTGGGTCGGTGGGGGCTTGTGTCCATGGTGCCTCCGTCCCGGTCTTCTTCATCTATTTTGGCAAGCTTATTAATGTCATTGGACTCGCTTATCTCTTCCCCAAACAAGCCTCTCACAAAGTTGCTTCGGTACAACACTAATCTCAATTTCATTCTCCTTCACTGATCTTGAATATTTAGAATGATGTGAATTTCACAACTGGTGCTCTGCAGTATTCTATCGATTTTGTGTACCTCAGTATCGCCATTCTTTTTTCGTCATGGGCAGGTATGGAAATCTGTGAATCAAAACTTATACAGTTTTATTATATGAAGTTAACCAAAATTTGAATTTGGTGGAGCAGAGGTGGCATGTTGGATGCATACCGGAGAAAGGCAAGCGGCGAAGATGAGAATGGCGTATCTGAGATCAATGCTGAACCAAGACATCAGCTTATTCGACACCGAATCCTCCACCGGAGAGGTCATCTCTGCGATCACCAGCGATATTCTCATCGTTCAGGATGCCATATCCGAAAAGGTAATAATGGATTGCCACTGCCGTTTTTGATTTCTTCTCATCTTTCATCTACTCCACCTGCACATTTATTTCGACAGCTATCTCCCACCTAATCTTACTAAATTCGCATGTGATCAAACTACATCTTTTCTTTGCAAACTTCAGATACTCTATCCATGTCACCGTTAGATTTCACATCGCGTTCCAAAAAATTTAGAATTTTAACACCGTTTGCATTCATTAGAGACAGTCTAACCGATGCTGTTTTCTTCTTCTACTGCTAATGGTTAAATGCACCAAATTTATTATGGTGGTCAGATTGTCATTTATCCATGCAGCGCAGCGCAGCGAAGCCTCAGTTTCAATTACTGCACTTTAAACAACTGGGTTTGGAGAGGGCCCATTGGTGTGTTCTGATGATGGGTTTTTGGTGCAGGTGGGGAATTTCATGCACTACATCAGCAGATTCCTGGCGGGGTTTATAATAGGGTTTATCAGAGTATGGCAGATCAGCTTGGTCACCTTGTCCATCGTTCCCATGATTGCTATTGCTGGTGGTGTCTACGCTTATATTGCAACTGGTTTGATTGCCAGAGTGAGGAAGTCTTACGTCAAGGCCGGAGAGATTGCTGAAGAGGTCAGTCGGGACAACACTTTTATATCTTGTTTCAGTTTTGGAGTTTGAATCATGGGTGGGTTTGTAGATTTCAGGACATTGTATTATCTGGGTGGATTGTGATTCCTTAGTTGCTGTGAATATGTTGGTGATGGGTATCAGACATGTCGGATTATTTTGATTTTCAGGTGATTGGGAATGTGAGGACTGTTCAGGCTTTTGCCGGGGAGGAAAAGGCAGTGAACGCGTATAGAACAGCTTTGTTGAGTACCTACAAGTACGGGAGAAAAGCGGGGCTGGCGAAGGGGCTCGGGCTTGGCTCGATGCACTGCACTCTTTTCCTGTCGTGGTCTTTGCTGGTTTGGTATGTCAGCGTTGTTGTTCACAAGGGCATTGCTAATGGCGGTGACTCTTTCACCACTATGCTCAATGTGGTTATCGCCGGCCTGTAAGCCTTGTCAGATTTAGATATATTGCGTCGCGTGTTGCTAGAATGAGATTATTTCAATTTTTAACAGAGTCTCGTGTGCAGGTCACTCGGGCAGGCTGCTCCGGATATTACCGCTTTCATTCGAGCAAAGGCAGCAGCGTATCCCATTTTTAAGATGATTGAGCGGGACACGGTGATCGGCACAACCAGCTCTAAAGCTGGTCGTGAACTCAGTAACGTGGATGGTCATATTCAATTCAAGGATGTTAGCTTCACTTACCCATCTCGCCCAGATGTAATCATTTTCAATAAACTCAATCTCGATATTCCTGCGGGGAAGATTGTGGCGCTGGTCGGAGGAAGTGGGTCCGGAAAGAGCACGGTTATATCCTTGATAGAGCGCTTCTACGAACCGCTCTCGGGAGAAATATATCTGGACGGACATAATATCAGGGATCTTGATGTCAAGTGGCTGAGGCAGCAAATCGGGTTGGTGAATCAGGAGCCTGCTCTTTTCGCCACGAGCATCAGGGAAAACATCCTCTACGGTAAAAATAATGCTACCCATGAAGAAATCACTCGTGCTGCCAAACTTTCTGACGCCATGTCCTTCATTAACAACCTCCCTGAGAAATATGAAACTCAGGTACACATAGATAGCTTCTGAACTCGCCATTTTGGTATACGTAGTGAGTGATATGAATTGGTGTTTGCAGGTAGGCGAGCGAGGTGTACAGCTATCGGGTGGACAGAAGCAGAGAATAGCCATATCGAGAGCAATAGTGAAGAATCCGTCAATTCTTCTGTTGGACGAGGCGACTAGCGCACTGGACGCAGAGTCGGAGAAGAGTGTGCAAGAGGCGCTAGATCGTGTGATGGTGGGCAGGACAACAGTGGTGGTTGCTCACCGCCTTTCTACTATAAGGAACGCTGACGTCATTTGCGTTGTTCAAGAAGGTAAGATTGTGGAAACTGGTAGCCACGAAGAGCTCATTGCAAACCCAGCCAGTGCTTATGCATCTCTAGTTCAGCTCCAACAGGCAGCTGCTTTACAGCGTCATCCATCACGCAACCTTGGCCGACCATTGAGGTAAGCAGCAGATGCTAGAATCCAGCTCAATAAATATGTGGCATCTTTTTTTTAGTTAACAGCACATTTCATCATCATGATGTGCAGTGTCAAATATTCAAGAGAGCTATCCCGTCTGACAAGCTTTGGCACCAGCTTCCGGTCTGACAAGGAGTCGGCTACCCGGTTCGATGCTGACGGAGTGGAAGGGTCCGGTAAGAAGAGGAAAGTGTCGATGAGAAGGATGTATTCCATGATCGGTCCGGACTGGATGTACGGAGTGGTGGGTGTGATAGGAGCGCTTATTGCCGGAGCTCAGATGCCACTGTTTGCGCTTGGCGTGAGTCAAGCTCTTGTGTCATATTACTCGGACTGGGACACGACATGCCGCGAAATAAAAAAGATTGCAATCTTGTTCTGCTCAGGTGCCGTACTGACTGTCATCGTCCACGCCATCGAGCACCTTTGCTTCGGAATTATGGGCGAGCGACTCACTCTCCGCGTCAGAGAAATGATGTTCTCAGGTAACCATTTCTCCAATACCCTACTCGATTCGTTACCGGCAGCATTTATATTTGCTGAGTCAAGCCCTCTTTTGAAGCTATTTTGAGGAATGAAATCTCCTTCTTTGATGATATGAGCAACACAAGCTCCATGCTGGCTTCCCGTTTGGAGAGCGACGCCACTCTTTTGAGAACCATCGTAGTCGATCGAGCCACAATCCTCATAATGAACCTTGGTCTGGTCGCGACGTCATTTGTCATCGCTTTCATACTCAACTGGAGACTAACATTATTAGTCATTGCAACATATCCATTGACCATTTGCGGCCATATCAGCGAGGTTAGTATATATATATATATATATGTATGTTACATCGAATCTTGTCCTTGCGCCATTCTCAGTGTTCCTGGTTTGTTTCAGAAACTTTTTATGCAAGGATATGGCGGAAACTTGAGCAAAGCGTACCTCAAAGCCAATATGCTGGCTGGAGAGGCAGTCAGTAACATCCGAACTGTAGCTGCATTTTGCTCGGAGGAGAAAGTACTCCATCTTTACCAACGAGAGCTGGTCGAGCCATCGAAACGTTCGTTTGTTCGCGGCCAGATCGCTGGTTTGTTCTACGGCGTCTCTCAGTTCTTCATCTTCTCAGCTTACGGCCTCGCATTGTGGTACGCTCTCTTCTTCCACCACATATTTACTTTGAACTGAAAGATGAATAGATGGATTAGCGAGTAGTACGTTGTTGATCTGTAGGTACGGTTCTGTATTGATGGGGAAGGGGCTGGCTAGCTTCAAATCTGTGATGAAAGCGTTCATGGTTCTGATTGTTACGGCGCTGGCCATGGGTGAGACTTTGGCCCTTGTTCCTGACATTCTCAAAGGAAATCAGATGGCCGCCTCAGTTTTCGAGGTCTTGGATAGGAAAACGGCAGTGAAGTCGGACGTCGGGGAAGAGATAACAAAAGTTGAGGGGCATATTGAACTGCGCGGCGTTGAATTTAAATATCCATCCAGACCGGATGTGGTCATATTCAGGGACTTCAATCTGAAAGTGCAAGCGGGCAAGAGCATGGCGCTAGTCGGGCAGAGTGGATCTGGAAAGACTTCAGTTCTGTCGCTTATTCTTCGGTTCTACGACCCTATTTCCGGGAAAGTAATGGTGGACGGTGAGTTCTGAAACCACATTGTCATTCTCAGTTTGCCTTCTTCCGGGATCACTAAAAATGTGATGATCTTTGTAGGCCGAGATATCAAGAAACTGAGGGTAAAGTCTGTGCGAAGGCACATTGGTCTGGTCCAACAAGAGCCAGCTCTATTCGCCACGTCGATATACGAAAACATAGTGTATGGACGAGACGGAGCCTCAGAGAACGAAGTGATCGAAGCAGCAAAGCTCGCAAATGCACACACTTTCATCAGCGCGTTGCCCGAAGGCTACTCGACCAGAGTTGGCGAAAGAGGGGTCCAGCTTTCCGGCGGCCAAAAACAGAGAGTGGCCATTGCTCGTGCTGTCCTAAAAAACCCAGAAATTCTCCTCTTAGACGAGGCAACGAGCGCACTGGACGTCGAATCTGAACGTGTGGTGCAACAAGCCCTGGACAGACTGATGAAGAACCGAACCACGATCATGGTGGCTCATAGGCTCTCCACTATTAAAAATGCGGACCAAATCTCGGTCATTCAAGATGGGAAGATTATCGAGCAAGGCACTCATTCCAGCCTGGTGGAGAACAGTAATGGGGCTTATTTCAAGCTCATCAACTTACAGCAACAGCATCATTGACACCAGAAAAATCAAAGGATTTCAGGGTACTTTTTTTTTGATTTCACAATGTCGTCCATTTTTTTCCATGTTCATCTTCTGCATATATACACCCGCTAATGTATGCGATTTGTTTCCTTCTAAAGATAAGAAGAATCATAAGATTGTGCCAATACTTGGTGTTTCAAGTACGGACTGACATATGTCCTCGTCATATCTGCTTCAAAGTCCACATACTCATCTGTCGTTCTGATCCACTTTATGTAAGGAAAGCTCAACATGCCAACAATGGCGGCATTGGTGATCCTGTATGTGTGAATACCCACCCACCACGAGCAGAGTGGCGGCATTGGTTATGATCAGTTCCTAAGTCGATTAAAGGGCTAAGAACTAAAATAGGCTAACTTGCAGTAAGTAAATAGACACAAAATTTACGTGGAACCCGAGATCCGAGAGAGAAAACCACCTCAAGAACGAGGTTCAGAAATCAATAGGCAACGACAGTTCAAATTACACAAATCTAATGACTCAAAACTGCAAAACCCTAGATCTAAGAACAGACACACGACAAGCTAAGATCTAAGGAAATAGAGAAGAAGGCAGTATAAGCCACGGCAAAGACTCCTGAACTAGGCGTCGCATTAGCAAAGCCTTCATCCTCGTCCTCTGCCCGTCTTCGTCGCCTTCGTTCTTCTAGGGCATAAAACTGTATTCCAGCTCTAATCTGCAAATTACACTAAAACACATGCATGTTTCTTACGAGGCCAAAGTATAATATTCAAAAGTTTAAATATTAACACTTTGGCCCCATAAGATATGCCTAATTAAGAGGATTGAGATTGACATATTGCCCACCCAATCCTCATTCATTAAAGCAAGACACTTACCTTGAACAATTCTTGTCCTAAATTCTAAGTAGCTAGTTATTATACTTTGTTCAAGAAGAGCTTAGGTTACAGACCAAGAAGCCAACAACTGTAAAACTTCCTTCCGAAAACCATACGCTTAAACAGCAAAATTTCCAGACTCTTAGCACATTTAAACCTAGCTCAAACTCTATTGCCCAATGATTTCTTTGAGTTCTCTTGACCGTCATAGGCTCACAAGCTCGGTAAGATAACTCTTGCTCAACCAGCGCCTTCAATATGAAGCGCAAACCTGCAAAAGTTAATTTTGTTAGCTGGTACTATCTTTGTGCCAAAATCAACGGGATTCAAATCTCCTAAAATTTTCCTAACACTGACAGTTTAAGAATCAACGAGTTCTCTAATAAAATGATAACATACATCAATGCTTCAATCTCTCATGAGCACTCATACTATCAGTGTTAATCATTGGCACAATTTCAAGACAAAACAATTCATTTACCAAGCCTCGAAGCCAAAGGGCTTCTTTGGTTGCCTCAGTGGCACCAATATACTCTGCTTTAGTAGATGAAAGTGCAACTATTGATCAAAGCTGAGATTTCCAACTAATTACATTACCTGCCCATGTATTGAAGAAACTTGTTGTTGATTTTCGATTATCCTTATTGCTAGCATAATCAGAATCAACGGCGTATCCCTGCAGTTCAAAGTTAGGTTCATGCCTAGCATAATAGAGGCCTAAAGTCCTAAATTGAAATTTGCAGCGCCTCTAAGTTAGTGAGGGTGTACAAGCAGTTATTATTGCAATCTCTTGTACAGTATGATCTTGTACAACAAGAAAATAACAATGAACAAGGATTTGGTCACCCAGTTCGGTCAACTGCCTACATCTGGGGAGGACTATACTCCAGTCCTCAATCCACTAGTCACCAAGGTACTCCGTACAACACAGATTCGACACACGACCAACCTATGCTACCCAACCTCAACTTGTAGATCACACACAATCAGAACACCCTCTGATTTGTGCCACACACACCTACACAATTGATTTAACTTAGAATAGCTACAACTCTCCTCTCCAGACTTAGCCTCTTCTAATTAAACAATCTCACCGTAAGTTGCTATAGCATACGTTTGTGCAACTAGCTTGTGCAGGTTCTGCCTGCGTCGCTCCAAAGCCTTCAGCCGAGCCGTTCGAACTCTATCGTGAGTGATCCTCACTCAGGGATGCTCTCTCTCACTCAGTGACCGCTTGTCACTAGCGAGAACAGGCCTTCTACAGATTGTCTGAGTTCCTCCACTCGACAACTTTCCTGTCGCCTACCTTGATCATAAGCAAGTCCTTCTCTGAATTGGCCTTCTCCAACCAAGCTCTGATCAGACTCTACAAGTCTTTGATCAGCCTCTGCTTTAACCACTCAACTCTGCACTCACGCTCTGCTCTTCGGTGGTGATCCAATCTCTTCGATTGTCACTCTGAATCTCTCTCAGTGTTTGCTCGATATCTTGGTGCTTGGATTCTCTCTTGGATCAATCCTTTGTTGCTCTGCCCAGCCTCATTTAAATAGGAACTCCATGCTCCATCAATATCAAATTTAAGAAGTTCCTAAAAGATCTCAACAAGATCCTATCTCCTACTTTGTAGATGATTTGATTTTCCAATCAAATCTTCAAGTTGTGGCACAGAATCTTCAATGGGGATATTCTGAGAATATTTGAGCCTCCCGTTGCACTGCTACTTCATAACTGGGCAGATTGTTATTTGCGCCAAAACTGCTGTTCTGCTGTGAAATTTCCGCAGCGTCTCTGATATGCAGATATGTGTACAAGCAGTTGCGACAGCACATTCTTAAACGAGCAAATCTGATGCGTGAAAATAGAACAAGGGACAATGGTTTGTTCACCCAGTTCGGCCAAGTGCCTACCTCTAGGAAGGACTGAACTCAGTCCTTTAATCCACTAAGCTCAAGGTTCTCTCGTACAACACGGTTCGTCAACACGCAACCTATGCTACTCAACCTTAGCTAGAACTCCGACCACAATCAAAACAGGCTCTGACTTGTGTCACAACTATCTACACAGGTATTAATCTAGAACAACTAACTCAACGAATCACAGCCTAACACGCAGTCTCTGCAGGTCTGCTGTTGCACTCAGCTGGTGCAGAATCTGTCCGTGTCGCTCCAAGCCTTCTGCTGAGCCGGTCGAACCTCTCCACGAGTGCTGCATATTCTGGAATGCTCCCCCTCACTCAGTGACCTCCTGTCACTAGCGAGTCACAGCCTTCAACCAATTGTCCGAGTACTTCCACTCGACAATTGCTCTGTGGCCTTCCCTTGATCAACCAACAAGCAACAGCTGCTCTGAATTGGCTTCACAGATCAGGTACTGATCAGACTCTGCAAGTCTTGATCACTCTTCACTTTAATCAACTCAGCTCTGCGCTCACGCTCTGCTCGTGGTGATGATAGAAGCACGGCTCACTCGCAATCACTCTTTGTAATGTTCTGTGTACGCTCTGGTGTTTGCACTCTTCACTTCGATGCCCTCGATGCTCTGCTTAGCCTCCTTTAAATACTCGTCCAGCCTTTCACAGGTGTCCGCTTTTTGAGAGTTCCTTAGAGGAACATTATTTCCTAATTTGTAGGAGATTAGATTTGATTACGAAAATTAAATCTCCCACAAACAAATCTTTACTTGGACACGGGAATTTTCTCTAGGATATTCTTCATTGAATATTTAGAAACTCCAGGTAGAACACTGCTCTTCAATTCAGTCCGTTGAATGCACACTCCGAAATGGGAGTTGAACTTTTGCTACAGCTCCGTGCTCTAGGAATTGCTACAGCAGTAGCTTGTTCACTCGTGCTGGTTTTGTTAATGACTGCCACACAACATCATCAATCTCCTCCTTGGCATTTTGACAAAACCCCTTCTATGATTCGGATTGATTCTCCTTAGGTCCCTCGACTCCCCCTTGGTATTTTGACAAAACCCCTTGGCCATAAATGAAGTCTTCCATGAAAAAAATAATATTAAAACTACTTAACAACAGTTTCAAAGTAAAAGTAAGTTGTGGCCACACTCGGCCTTAGCATAGCCAAGCAGGGCTTCAAAAAAAAGTTCACCTGGAGAGTTCATCTGGCCTTCATTTACTCTCCCCCTTTTTGACACAAATGCTCACGTCCCTGAAGTAGGCCCTTGCTCCTCCGGATATTCCAAGTCCTTGAGCAGGCTTCTGATTTGGGCACGTCTGGCTTCCCTTCGTTTGGCTTCAGTGTCCAGCATGTACAGCTCTGACTTCAGATGATTCACGATCCTTGCATGGAGAGCTGCTTGAATTGCAGGGTTAGGGGGAAGAGCTTCCTCATTAGAGGATGGATCAGAAGGGGCAACCAGAAGTGGGTCTTCTTGAGCAATATCAACCGCATGTCTTCCTTTGAATAGCTTGTGATCAACAAGAAAGACATGCAGCTCTTCAGACATTCCATCAGAAATCTCTCCCAACTCCGGATGCTAAGAGACCAACATCCCATATATGAGGGACCGCAGCACAATAGGTTTGCTCGAAAAAGTACTGCCAGCATGAGCAGCTATCTAGGGGAACATCATGCTTCCCAAGCTGGCTTTTCTTCTTTTTCCAATGGAGTGAAGGAGGTTGGCGAAGGGTCTGCTAACCTTTCCCCTATGAGAGCTGGGAATCCAGTTTCTTATGCCCAGATTGTACAGCATAGCATTTTTAGATGTGAGTTCAACAACACTGAGATTTGGTCCTCCCCAGGATAGACAAACTCCTCCAGCGAGAACCTTGGCTAGAAGCTCCCTATTCACACTAGATGGCTCCCTAGCATCACTGTCTATTCCTAGAAAGGCGTCAATCTTCTCAGGGGTAATTACTACCTTCTTACCCCGTACCCAACTCGTCCCATACGAACCTCCTTCTTCAACACCAAATTCTTCTTCAATATTGACAATAAACTCCCTAACTAACGAAATATTGTATCTGTAAGGGTAAGTCAGGGACCTTGGCAGATTTACTGACGTGTAATATTTTTGTACTCCAAATTCAGTGAATATGAAGTTCCAATGCAGGTCAAAAATAATTTGTAAACCGAAGTATTTCGGGTCGCCTAAGGAGTAAACTAAGCTTATGCACTATGTAAAATCTAGTTTTGTTTAGCTATCTCGAGTGTGAAATTCACAGCGCCTCTGATACATAGATTGGTGAACAAGTAGTTGCTACAGCACACTCTTGTTCACTCGGAAACTGTTTCAGTAGGAAAGAACAAGGTCACAAGTTTGTTCACCCAGTTCAGCCAAATTGCTTACGTCTGCGAAGGACTCTTCTCAGTCCTCAATCCACTAATCTCAAGGTTTCCAAGTAACCACGGTTACAACCCACGCAACCTATGCTACTCAACCTTCGGTGGATCCTCGCACACAATCAGAACAGGCTCTGACTTGTGTCTGCACACCCTCTACTGATATCTATCTAGAATAGCTACTGTCTCCTCGAAACTCAGCGTATTCTAAACAATACTCAAGTTCTGCAGGGCTATAGCATCTGCTGTAGCACACAACTAATGCACAAATTGTCCGCGTCGCTCCAAAGCCTTTCGCTGAGCCGTTCGAACGATTCCACGAGTGCTGCACACTTTGGAATACTCCCCCTCACTCAGTGGCCTCCTGTCACTAGCAAGCACTGCCGTCCAGACACTCGACTGAGTCACTCACCCGTCAGTTCTTCCGCGGCTGCCCTTGATCAACCAACAAGCACCACTGCTCTGAAGTGGCTTCCAGATCAAGCTTGGATCAGACTACACAAGTCCTGATCACCCTCTGCTTCTGTCACCACAGCTCTGTGCTCACGCTCTGCTCTCGGTGATAATCGAAGACTTCGTTCGCACACCAAAATTACTCTCTCAGAAATCTGTGTGTTCTCGCTTTCAGCTCTCTTCTTCAATCACCCTTCATCGCTCTGAAGGGTCTCCATTATATAGGCGCGTCCACTGCTATCATTATCAGATTATAGCAGTTCCCCTAGCAACATCAATATCTCCTAATTTCTAGGAGATTAGATTTGATTTGAGATTCAAACCAAAACTCCTACTTCAGCTAGGAATCTCCACTCTGGAATATTCTCTGCAGCAACTCTGAACCTCCTCTGATGCTCTTCGAAGGACTGCCACACCTTCTTTCCAAAAAATAGATTGCTGCTGCACGGACAGATGCTACAACTCTTCTTAACAAGCTCCTGCTAAAGCTTCCTCCTGCTATAGCTGCTCCTTGTTCACTTGCTTGTTCACTTGTGCTGAACTTTGGCTGTAGTTGCATCTTGTTCACTTGCTTGTTCACTTGTGCTGGTTTTGTCAAACACTGCCATACTGCATCATCAATCTCCTCCTTGGCATTTTGACAAAACCCTAGGCCACTGATGCACACTCCCATGAACAGGCAAGAAAAAACCTTACTACAAAAATATTTTTAGAACAAGAGTAATGGCCACAATCGGCCTTAGCAAAGCCAAGCAGGGCCAAAGGCAAATAAGAGTTCAAAGTTCCAACAGTGGGTTGCATGTCCATCAGAGGCAGCTCCTTACTTCCTCTCCCCCTTTTTGTCATAGATGCTCAAGGGGCCTGTCCTCCATCCTCCGAAAATTCCAAGTCTCTAAGTAGACTTCTGATTTGACCGCGTCTAGCATCCCTTCTCTTTGCTTCAGCGAGCAGCTCAGATCTTAGGTGGCTGACAATTCTGGCACGGAGGGCTGCTTCGATAGAAGCGGCAGGGGGAAGTGGTTCCTCCAGAGTGGATGGGGCTGAAGAACCAACCCGGAGAGGATCCTCATGGGCTATGTCCACTACATGCTTTCCTTTGAAGAGCTTGTGATCCACTGTAAATACCTGCAGCTCCTCGGAAAACCCCTCAGTAATCTCACCTAGTTCTGGATGCTGAGAGACCATCATAGCATAAATGAGGGACGGTAACACAATGGGCTTGCTGGAGGAGGCACTGCCAGCATGAGCAGCCACCAGGGGAAACATCACACTACCCAGGCTAATTTTTCTTCGTTTTCCAATTGAGTGCAGAAGGTTAGCAAAGGACCTGCTAACCTTTCCCCTGTGGGAGCTGGGAATCCAGTTTCTAATGCCCAGGTTGTACAACAGGGCATTTTTGGAGGTGAGTTCAACAGCACTGAGATTTGGTCCACCCCAAGACAAACACACTCCTCCCGTGAGGACTCTAGCCAACACCTCTTGTTTGACATTTGTGGGCTCTCTAGCATCACTGTCTATCTCAAGAAATTCATCTATTTTCTCAGGGGTGATTACTACTTTCTTACCCCGAACCCAGCTCTGTCCAAAAACATCCCCTTCTTCCTCACCAAATTTCTCTTCCATGTTGACTATAAATTCCCTGACTAATGACGTATTGAATCTGTACGGGTAAGTGAGGGACTTGAGTAAATTTACCTCAGTAAGAAGCTGGACAATGGATGCAGATTTGTATTTGTCCAGGTCCAATCTCTTCTCTGTCACAATGTGCTTCCTCTCTACTGAGCTCCAGGATTGAGAGGCGTTCTTGTTTCTGAACCATATTCCACTGATAGAGACTGCAACAATGTCATCTTCTTCACTAGGCTTCAGAACCACAGGTCTTCTCTTGGAAGGTTCTCCTGTAGCATCCTCACTGGACTCCTCTTCTTTACTGGACTCCTCTTCTTCACTACTGGAATCAGGAATGATGATTGGAGCTTTTCCTTTGTCCGAGGGAGGAGGAGGATGTGCTGCAGCAGATTCTTGTTCAAGCACTTCAGCTTCCATCTCCTCCCCTTCTCCTTCTATGCCTGGGGATTTGATAGGTGATCTGCAGCTCTCTTCAGTGTGGCCTGTCACAGCATCCTCTGCAGCTTGTACTTCTCTTGAGGCTTCTTCAAATAATTCCTCTTCATCCACTGTTGCTGCACTAGAGGTAGGTTTCCCATCACGGACTAGACGCCTCCTTTTCAGCGAGGTTCCTTCCTGAGGAGAAGGAGCGTTGTGAGACACAGGCAGAGGTGCGGGCTCCCAGACCACCAAGTCTAACCGCTGAGTAGGGGCTTCATTGCGGAGCTTGGACCTCCTTTCCGTCCTGCCTTGCCGTGCTGCAGCCAGATTTTTCTTCAGACCGCGAGTCTTCACCATTGTCAGATAATAGCTGGAGGAGTTCGAGCAGAAGAGGAAGGTTGATCTGAGTTTGCGATTTGGGGGAAAAAATGAGCCCTAAAATTTGATTTTACCCGCTGTTTTTTTTTCTTTTTATATGAGATTCTGGGCTCACGTGCCCTGCATGTGCATTTCTCAATCTTTAGCAATCAGATTATCTGAACAAGCTTCGTCAGGCCAGGTTGCTATAGCAGGCAGGAGCTGGTTCTCCTACACATCCTGGATAACACTTTTGTAGGGAGGATCCTCGTGAGACCTTGATAATTGTTTCTTTACCCACACTTGAGTTTGTCTTGATTTCCCCCTCTTCTGACACTCAAGTTCCTGGTCTGTTCGCTTCTCACATTTGAGTTTCCACAGTTTCAGAGTTTCAACCCCATTGTTTTTCAGTTTGTTGCCTTTGAGTTTCCATATCTGAGTTTTCTTTGATACTCTCTTGCTTGCTCCATCCCAGTGTGCTGGTTTCTCTATTATTTTGACTCTCCATTTCAGTTCTGATCGTTGATGAAAATTGCCAAGATAAGTGAGGTGCAGGACATCTGACAGTGATCGTTGAGCTTAGATTTCCTCCTTCTGAAGTTACCCCTCGTCCTGGTAACTCTTCTATGCATCAGAGGATCCTGCAAGCTGAAATATTTTCGTTGAGGACCTTTCTCCTTTCCATAGGGCTGTGGATTGCCTCCTTTGTGAAGATGGGCATTTGATACAGGAGGTTGATACAGTGGTTGCTGAAGCACTTCCTGGTTCAGATTGACAGTTAATTCTTCCTCCATCAGTTTCTGGCAGAGTCCACCTTTCTCTTCACTATCCTCGATTTTCTTTGTTTCTACAGCCTTAACAAAGACTGGTTTACCAGAGGTTTCCTCACCTGTATATCCCAGGCCCATTCTTCCTCCTCCAAATCTTTGATATGACAGAATTTCATCCAGTATATTTGTCTGAGGATCAATTGTTGGAGGAACACTGACAGCAGGGTTCTTGAAGGCAGCTTCTCCTTTCTTCTGTAGGATCACTGGTCTACTGAGTGTTGACAATTTCTCAAGCAACTCCTCCCTCTCTTCTTCCAGATGGTTGATTCTGTCATTTAAAGCTAGGTTTACTTTCAGGGCATCCTCACATTGGCGAAGAATGTCTTGCAGATTTTCTAACATGTTGTGAGTATAGTCATTTTCTTCTTCGCTATCTGAGACATCAATTCCATAATTGAACTCATTCTTTATTGCTGTTTCAGATTCATAAGCGGATACACTGGCTAACACAATAACATTTTCTTCATCGCTTTCCTCAGAGTCACTCCATGTTGCTATTAGTGACTTGTTGTCTTTCTTGTCCGAGTCTTTGGCTTGCTTGCTGGGACACTCAGCTTCTCTGTGACCGTACCCCTCACAGTTCAAGCACTGAATCCCTTTCTTCTTTCTTTCTTTTCTTCTTCCTCTTCAGCTGATTCTTTGCTCTTTCTCTGATTTCCTCCACCTCTTCTGGATTGTCTTCGAGAAGTTGAGGTCTGCCCTGACCTTGTTCCCATGTTTTTCAAGAGCTTTCCGAGATTTTTTACCATCAGACCCAGTTGATCATCAGCTGAGGGTTTCTTTTCATCTGTTTCAGCCTTCAATCCAACATCAGTGTTTTTGAGAGGAGCATCTACTTTGACTAACTTCATCTCAAACTGTTTGAGCGATCCAATTAATTCTTCCAGCCTCATGTGTCTGACATTTTGAGCTTCTTCAATGGCAGTCACTTTCATGTCAAATCTTGTGGGCAATGATCTAAGTACCTTCCTGATCAGTTTCTCTTCAGGGATATGTTCTCCAAGAGCATGGGCTTCATTTGCCAGGTCACAAAGTTTTGCATTGAACTCAGTGATTGATGTGCACGCGTCGTTGTGCGTGTATCAATTTAATTCCTTCCTCTTCCACTTAGTACAGCGGTTAAGTCAGGGTTGAATCCACAGGGAGCAAGTAGATTAGCTTTAACTAGTAACCTGCACTTACGAAAACTGGGGGTGTGAGTGATGGGGTTGCGTAATGTGCGAGTAAACAATAGTAACGCAGGAATTGCACTAGACGTGCGCAGGCAGTAGAGATTAAGTACTATGACTATGAAAAGTATCGGCGCAGACAATCCTCTATGAGTGTATTCCTTATCATTGACTCTAAACGTCTATAGTTCGGTTTACTAACGTTAGTGTCCGATCGAGGCTTCCTAACATGTGCGCATGTTCCGATCAAAGTTCATGAGCTATTAATTCTTAAGACTAATCTAAGCAGCTACGAATCCAGTCACAGTAGCAACTGATTATCCTAGCGCGTTACTCCTAGTTGTCACCGTCAGACTATTCAACTAGTTTAACATATAACAAACAAGTAACAAGAGTAAGATTGCGGTTCAAGGCTTCCCCTACTCATGCAACTAGCTGTCACCCGTGTGCACATAATTAATACAAGCAACAAACTATGCATTAAGCACAAGTCTCAAAGGAAATACTCATAGAATCATGCCCAACCGATACCAAGCGTTTAGCTAGACATGCTAGTAGTAAGCATCATAGAAACAGTAAATAATATCTAAAGTATCCAAGAAAATAGCAACGAGCAGGTGCGTGCGGGTTGCAGTGTCTCGGCTGGCGCAGTCGGCTAGCGCAGGTCCTCTCAGTAGCTCGTGTGTTTTTCTGTTTTGCCGCTCTCTCGTGTGTTGTGTCCTCTCTTTCGATTCTTTCTTGTGCCTCGTGGTATATCTCAAACCCTAGCCTTCTTCTCTTTATATACTGCTCATGAGGCCCATCCTTGGCAACTTCCAAATCTGGTGGTGTCAAGATTTGGAAACACCACTCTTCTGCGCATGGCGCACGGCACCTTGGTTAGCGCAGTCGGTCTGCGCACCGTAGCTGACTCTGCCAATTCCTCTGTTTGCGCTGCTAGCTCCGCAGGCTGTGTGATGCGCTCCTTAAAAGCTGCCTGTTAGCACGTATCCGACTTAGGCCCTCGTTTCGCCCTGAAATACAAAAACACTGGAAACCAGTAATCTTGTATACAAAATAATGCAAACAAGCATAGGGTTATGATCTAAATAGTGTGTATAAATAGACTCTATCAAACCCCCATACTTGCCCCTTTTTCGTCCCGAACAAGCACTCAAGCACGGATACAATTACCTCTCTGGAGTCTAGCGCACAGTCTTGCACTCTGGCGCGATCTGCACTACTGTTCACCTTGCGCTGCTCTACCACCTGCGCGCACCTGCTCTCAACAGTTTAATATAATAATTTTGCAATTTGTTACCTCTCAGCTGGGATGAAGATCTTTTTTTGGATGACTGGGAGATAGCTCTTCATAGGCTCCGGGTTGTCAGCCTGCACTCCGAAGACGGGTATATGGTTAACAGCGCAAGCTTCTTCCGGTGCGTGATTCTTCAGCGCACTTCCTGGGAACTCTAAGCCTTTGATGATTTTCTTGTGAACTTTGCGCAAGCTGGTACGTATTTGTGCGCATGCTGATTCCGTTGTAGCGCATATCATCTGCTGGTATTCTTTTCTTTTTGTACAGCTTTATCTATGGTTCCTATGTTTCCCAGAACGGTTCCAGTCTCGGCCTCCGGATAACAGCTATGGAACAATGCTCCGCTCTCCCTCCTTGGTCTATCTGCGCAGGTCAGCGCACGCGTTTACACCCGCGCCCGCCTTCCCTAGCTCGACTTCCAGAGGAAAGGTGGTCTGTTTTCCCACCTCGCCACGCTTTGGGTATTTGCCTTCGGCATCTGCGTGACTGAGCGCACTCTCTTGTCCCGAAGGTCGCGAAGCACCAGCCTCCACTAGCGCTCTCGACCATATACCTCACCTTCGAAGCTCAAACGACTAACCGCCTCTCTAGAGCGTTTCTGTCAACTCCACATCCCCTGTATATCCCAACTAACAGGAGCAGAAAAACGAAAAAAAAAATACTAAAATAGTTGATAGCAGCGCATGCAATATGGATAGCGCAAAACAAGCTGAAAAGTGTGCGCAACCCGCACACAAGCGCACTACTGCTACTATTTTCTTCAACTAACTAAGCTACACTAAAAAAATGTGAAATGTAGATGTAACGCTCCCCCCCCCCCCCCCCCCCACACACACTTAAACAGAGACGTGTCCCCAGGACTCATGCTCAAGCGCACGGAGAACGCACACATGCATGCAAGCAAAACAAAGAACATAAGAACATATAGCAAACGCAGCACAATATAGCAAGGGGGCACAAAAATATTCAGCACAATATAGCAAAATATAGCAACAGTGTTCAGCAGAAAATATAGAAATAAGAAACCACCCGAAAGAAATGCGCGTCCCACTGCAGCCCTAGATGTCCTCAGAGCTGGACTCAGCCGCGAAACCGTGCGCCTCCTCATCTGAAGAGTCAGTCACATACTCGGTGCTGGAGGCTGGCGGCACGACAGAAATGGCGGCGGGCTGAGCTACGAGGTCGTCCTCCGAGATAGGATCCCATAGTGAATCTGAGCTGTTACTAATGATGGGATCAGCTTCAGGGGACCTCGGAATGGAAGGCTGTGCAGGGGGTGATGCAAGTGTTGGTACTGGGTCTGCTGCTGGGGTGGGCTCTGCTGCTGGGGCTGGCGCTGCTGTATGCACTGGGGACTGGGTAGGAGGGCTGGCTGGCTGGCTGGTGCGGCTCGCTGGGGGATCCTGGGGGCGGCCTGCGCAGGCTGAGGAGAGGGGGAATAGCATCTCCAAATCTCCACCCTGATGGTGGGCTCATACTCAAATCTGCCCCCTCTGGCGCTAAATATTCGAGCACGCGCATGACGTTGAACATCATGCACTGCTCATCTGATACCTCCTCAGGTGCCTCCTCTGCCTCTGTCCTGGGGCGCTTTCCTCGTGCACGCAAGGGAGAATCCTCAATGGCAATGGTAACTGGTTCCCCCTGCGGTGCACTCGCCCTCCGGTGCGCTCCAGTCTGCGCACGAGTCCTCATGCGCCGGACTGGATGCGCTACTGGCGCTGGGGCCTCGTCCATCTCTCTTTCCTCCGCGCCCTCCTCCGGCTGCGCCCTGTGCTCTGCTCCTTGCCTCGGCGCTCTGGTCGGCTGCAGCTGGTAGCACCAGTCCAAAGTACCATCCTCTCGCACGGCTACCGCTCTTATCTGCAGCATTTGGGCGCGGTCCAAGGGAACAGCCGGCACCACTGTGTGTTCGGGCACCTCTGGCTCTCCATGCAACGCACGCAGCAGGTGCGTTATCATCCCTCCACAAGTCAGCGGCCCCTTGGTGCTGACCCGACTCCAATGGAGCACCATGTTCAAGACAAACAACACCCTCTTCCCATAGTAAAAGCCCTTCAAAATCTCCATGTCCAGCAAGCTGATCTTCGGCGCACCATTAAAGCGCCCTATGATCGCATAGGCGACCATGCGCCACAGGTAGAACATCCACGGGTCGCGCAGCTCGCGTCCTCGGCTGCGCCCCGCGGCAAAAACTGGGCCGGTTGCCATCTCACGCCACGCCTCCTGATTCGTGTGCGTGTCTATATCAGCTTCTCTCACCTTAGCGCACCTCAGTGTGCGCTTCAGCCTCTTAGCCGAGGCAATGTACCAAACCCCTCTGTGCCGGTACCTTATCTCCATATTGGCCGTCTCCAGTGACGCCAAAAACTCGCAGGTGTCCTCCTTGTCTGCTGCGCTGTTGATCTCCAACAGCTCCTCCCAGCCCGCCAGCGCGAGCTTCTCCATGATGAGGTCCTCCATCCCGACCTCTCGCAGGAACTCCCTTCTGATGTACGGAGTCCCGTACATCTCCAGCCTCAAGAAGGCTTCATACTTGCTGGCGAATGATGCTGGGGTCGCTTGATCCTCGGCAGGCTGCATGGTGCGCTGGGTTTCTCCGGTCAACTACGGTCAACACTCACAATAGCTCAAAAAATCCAAACTCCGCCAAATGTCCTGAAACTTTCACTAAATGGGCGCCTACTGCCCGCCTACAAAACCTCCTAACCAGAACTCCAATTGGTGCAGGCTAGCTATGGGCGATTTCAGACCTAGGGCACCCCTCTTATCGCACAAACCCTAATGCAATCGGCTCAAATC
Organism: Umbilicus rupestris; assembly: GCA_963678935.1. NCBI lineage: Eukaryota > Viridiplantae > Streptophyta > Magnoliopsida > Saxifragales > Crassulaceae > Umbilicus > Umbilicus rupestris. The sequence goes on from OY787614.1 coordinate 12,395,182, forward strand.
GGAGGGGAAGGGTTACCTGGTGAGTGTGCGACTGTATGCTCCTCAAATCTCTCTAAACGGAAGCTGGGTTGAGCGCCGGACGGTAAGCGGCTGCTGAGGGCGAGAGTTTCTCTTGCAACGGTCGAGTGTGAAAAGTACTGCCCTTATATATTCCTCCTGACTGGCGCAGCTGTCCTGCGCACTGCTGCTCGACTAAAAAACTACAAGTCCTAAACTAGCTAAAAGACACTAGAAAAACTAAAAGAAAAACATGTAAAAGTAAAACGTGTCGGGTTACCTCCCGACAAGTGCCTTTGTTTAACGTCGTTGGCTCGACTGTACCTCGTTACTTGCGTGAAAGTGCACCAGCGACCTCCCCCACACTTGCTTCTGAGTGACCCCGCGCTCGTGCATGTGTTGTGTTCTTCTTGGTCCTGCGCAAAGGGTCGGAAGAGTGGTCAGCACGGTTAATAGTATGTGATAAATCATGAGTAACGAGGTGAGGTAAAGAGGAAGAAGAAATATAAGCAATAGTACCCAGTTCTCCCTCTGGTGCGTCTGGTAGTGACTCTGGCGCAGCAACCTGCGCATCTGCTATCTCTGGTTCTGCCAATTCTAATTCGCGCGCTGTGCCATCCCAAGGTTCTCCTAAATACTTTTTGACTCTCTGCACATTGACCTGAAAACGATGCCGGTGCTCGTTTTCTAACTCGACTGTTCCGTAGGGGAAAACCTTGGTAACTGTGTACGGTCCTGTCCATTTGCTGCGCAGCTTCCCAGGCATGAGCTTTAGTGCCTGGTCTCCTGGCTCAAAAGTGCGTCTGAGGATATGTTTGTCGTGAAATGCCTTTGTGCGCGCCTTGTAATCGCGCAGTCCCTCATATGCATCCAGGCGCAGCTCTTCTAATTTGCTCAGCTCAAAAGCGCGCTCCTTACCGGCCTCGTCTAGGTTCAGGTTGCAAACGCGCAATGCCCAGTATGCTTTGTGCTCCAATTCCACTGGCAGGTGGCACGCTTTTCCGTAAACCAACCGGAACGGTGACCAATCGGTGTTTTGTGTGCAGTTCGGTATGCCCATAGCGCATCGTCAAGGGGCTGGCTCCAGTCCTTGCGCGACGGTCTCACAGTTTTCTCCAGGATGCGCTTGATCTCTCTGTTAGAAACCTCGGCCTGTCCATTGGTCTGAGGGTGGTACGCGGTGAACGTCTTGTGGCCCACTCCATAATGCTTGAATACCTGCGCCACAATCCTGTTGCAAAAATGCGTCCCCTGGTCGCTGATGATTGCCTCAGGCACTCCGTACCTGCAGAATATGTTAGTCCTTAAAAAGTCAGCGACCGTCTTACCATCATCCTTCCGGGTAGCCTTGGCCTCAACCCATTTGGAGACATAATCTACCGCGACCAATATATACTCATATCCGGAAGATGGAGGAAATGGCCCCATGAAGTCAATCCCCCAAATATCGAATACTTCATCCACTAGAATTGGCGTCTGCGGCATCTCATTGCGCGCTGATATGCCTCCTGTGCGCTAGCACCTGTCACAGTTCCTGCAGTAGTTATATGAGTCGCTAAACTGGTGCGGCCAATAAAATCCGCAGTCCAGGATCTTTCTGCTCGTGCGCTTTGGACCAAAGTGTCCTCCACATGCGTGCGCATGACAAAACATCAAAACAGAGTTAATTTCATGGTCAGGCACGCAGCGCCTCAAAATCTGATCAGGTCCTATTCTGAGCATATACGGATCATCCCAAATGTAATGCTTGGACTCATGCTTTAATCTCATGCATTGGGTTTTAGTGAAATGAGGAGGAAACGTACCTGTGACCAGGTAATTTGCAATGTGCGCATACCATGGTACCTTACCTGTCAGCACCATCAGATGCTCGTCAGGGAATGTCTCCGTGATCTGCCCTGGCTCCTCCGCTTTCACGATCCTGCTCAGGTGGTCCGCGACTGTGTTCTCCGTGCCCTTCTTATTTTTGATTTCCAAGTCAAATTCCTGAAGTAGGAGCACCCAGCGCATCAGGCGCGGCTTAGTTTCTTTCTTGGACATTAGGTAACGGATTGCTGCGTGGTCTGTGTAGACGATGACTCTGGCGCCTAGAACATATGCGCGGAACTTCTCTAGCGCAAATACAATTGCCAGAAGTTCCTTCTCCGTGGTGGTGTAGTTCCTCTGTGCAGCGTCCAGTGTGCGCGATGCATAATAAATGGCGTGCGGCTTCTTGTCCACTCGCTGTCCCAAGACTGCACCTACTGCATAATCACTTGCGTCGCACATTAGTTCAAACGACAGGTTCCAGTCTGGCGCGCGCATCACTGGCGCACTTTTCAGCGCCTCCTTCAGCTTATCAAACGCGGCCCTGCACTCATCAGTAAATTCGAAACACACATCCTTTTGCAAGAGGGTAGACATGGGTATACAAATCTTAGAAAAATATTTTATGAACCGCCTGTAAAACCCAGCATGCCCAAGGAATGATTTCACATCGCGCACGCTAGTGGAATAAGGCAGATTAGCAATAAGATCTATTTTGGCCTTATCTACCTTGATCCCCTCCTGCGAGATAATATGCCCTAGTACTACACCATGCGAAACCATAAAATGACATTTTTCATAATTGAGCACTAGGTTTTTCGAAATGCAGCGCGCTAAGACCTTATCAAGATGAGTTAAGCATGCGTCAAAGGTACCTCCGTATACAGTAAAATTGTCCATGAACACTTCTATGCATATACCAATCATATCAGAGAAAATGCTCATGACTAGTCGTAGGAACGTACCTGGCGTGTTACACAGCCCGAATGACATGCGCCGAAACGCAAACGTACCGAATTGGCAGGTAAACGTGGTCTTCTCTTGATCTTCAGCAGCTATGGGTATCTGATTGTACCCTGAGTATCCGTCCAAGAAACAAAAGTAGGGCTTCCCCGCTAATCGATCTAGCATCTGGTCCATGAAGGGTAGCGGGAAATGGTCCTTGCGCGTGACTGCGTTAAGCTTCCTGTAGTCGATGCACATGCGCCATCCAGTTTGTATGCGCTTAGGAACTAGCTCGCCCTGCGCATTTTCTTCTACTGTGATTCCTCCTTTCTTCGGCACAACGTGCACTGGACTTACCCATTTACTGTCCGAGATGGGGTAAATGACTCCTGCGTCAAGCAACTTCAGGATCTCTTTCTGCACGACCTCCATCATGTTTGAGTTGAATCTGCGCTGAGGCTCCCTGGATGGTTTGTCACCATCTTCTAATAGAATCCTATGCATGCATACGTCCGGGCTTACTCCGCGCAGATCAGCCAGTGTCCATCCTATAGCGCGCTGGTTCCTGCGCAGCACCTGCTGTAATTGCGCCTCCTGCTCCTCTTCTAATCCTTTCTTTATGATTACTGACAGCGCGTCGTCGTGCGCCTCAAATTTGAATTTATAACTCCTGTTAACACACTAGCAAGCGGTAAGCAGGGTCGAACCCAAAGAGAGCAAGTAAGATAGAGTTCTAACGAAAGTCACATAAATAAGGAACAACTGAGGATATCAATTCAGAGAAAATCAGTTCGGGGAATGCAATGCAACTAGTTATCATAGACCAAACAATATGTATAAACTAATGAATACTACCCCAGTCTAACATTCCCGCTAAAGATATGTCGATCACCAAATTCTACCTATTCTTAACCGCTAGGCTCTCGAACAAGTTCAATAGTTACTCGACTAATACTACAAATTGGTTCTACCGCTAAGTTTTCCCAATAATGCAATCTAGTCAAGTATAACACAATTGATATCAAATTAGCTCACCGCTAAGCTGCACTAAATTGACAATCAAAGCATTCGTTTCATTCATACAAGGGGAGCACTTCAATAGCTCAAATCATGTTGTCATTGACCTCAAACTAAATGTCGCAATGTAAATCCCAAACTGAAATATTGATTTAGCTACTCATCATATCCATGGTATACAATAGACACTAGGTTAAGTAGCTACAAACTGAAGTAGAACAAAACTGAACTAAAATGGAAATTCGGTGAATAGTGTTTTCCGGCCATGAATAGTAATTCCGGCCGTGAACAGTTCCGCGTGAATAGTGAACAGTGAATAGTAACAGTACAATGAACAGTAATCGGCGTGAATAGTGATTTCCGCGCGACTTCTCTCTCAAGCTCTTCACTCCTCTCCTCCCGCCGTTCTACTGTAGCTCCGCGTGAATAGTGCTGTCCCAAGTGAAGTGTGATTGAAGTGAGAGGATTCTTTTCCTCTTTTGTCCACCTTTTAGGTTTAGGATTTTTGGGTTGAACCAGGATGAACCGCATTGAACCACATCTGATTTCTGATTGAACCAGCTAATTTTGACTTTGATTGCTGTTGACTTCTTGAACTTGGATGAATGCTTCAAATATGCGATAAATTCCAATGCGATCTTGAACATTCCTGCGATACGAAAACACTACAAAAGAGTAATCAATTCACGCAAAATGTAATAAAACTATGGGAATAAATAACTCAATGGAGCGTATAAATACGCTCCATCAATTACCGGCAGGGTATCTGCATTTCCCAAAAATATGTATTTGAGGTGCTCTGGGAGTTGTTTCAGCTCGACCTTGGGTGCCTGTCTGGGTACTGGTTCAGCACTGCTCAGCTCGTCCTCCTGCGCCTCCAACTCTGCCTGCGCCAGCGTTTCAGGTTCTTCTGTGGCGCTCGCACATTGCGCATCTGCAACCAAGTCATCTAAGCTGTCCATCGCGTGCACTGTGGCGTCTTCATGAGGGTGCTGCATTCCTTTGAATATGTTAAAATGAATTTCCTCGCCATCAACCTCCATAGAGAGCGTGCCCCTCCACACGTCTATCTTTGTGCGCGCGGTCATCAGAAATGGTCTGCCCAGTAGGATCTGCGCACTGCTTATGCTCGACTCTCCCTCCATTTCTAGGACATAGAAGTCTGCTGGGAACACCAGCTCTCCTACTCGGACAAGGACATCCTCTATCATGCCCGTAGGTTGCTTGCACGACCGATCTGCTAGCTGAATGGTGAGACCTGCAGGCTTTAGTGGTCCAAGGCGCAATGACGCATATAGGGAATAGGGTAGCACATTTATAGATGCGCCTAAGTCAATCATGCAATTGCTCACTGTGGTCTTACCTAAAGTGCAAGGGATGGTGAACGTACCTGGGTCTCGGCATTTAGGTGGTACCTTATGTTGCACGATTGCTGAGGCCTGCGCATTTAGCATTACCTGTGCGCACTCGCCTTTCCTTCTCTTGTTTGTGCACAACTCCTTTAGAAACTTGGCGTACCTAGGGATCTGCCGAACCGCTTCAATAAGGGGAATGTTTATTTCCACCTTCCTGAATAACTCGTAGAGCTCCTTGTCAAGCGCTTCCTTCCTAGCTGATGGTGCCTGTACAGGAAAAGGTGCAGGTATGTTAGTACGATTTATGCCTTTGTCTTTTGATTGTGTCATACCTGGCGCCTCGCCCTGCTGGCTTTTGGCTGGCGCTTCTGGTTGTGCATCTTGCTCTGGTTGCGCATTCTGCTCTGTTGGATCTGGGACTTGCGCAACTGGTTGCGCGGGCGCCTTCGCGGTCTGCTCTGTTCCTACCGTGCGCCCAGTCCTCAGTGTCACGGCGTTGACTCCTCCCTTGGGATTCTGGATCACTTGTGAGGGCAGGTTGCCATCGCTCTTTTTCAGCTCATACACCGTGGTAGCAATTTGTGATAGCTGCTTCTCAATGGACTCGAACCTCTTGTCATACTTCTCATCATTTTTGCGCACTGTGTCTGCTAGCTGCCCCACGATGTCTTCTAAGGATCGCCTTGGTTGCTGGTTGTTCTGCGCTGGTGCGTCAGTGCGGCGATGCGGTGGATTGTAGGGCGCAGCTTGTTGTGTCTGCTGCGGTGCGCGCTGATCCGTGGACTGCCTCTGGAAATTGTTTTCCTCCTTCCATCTGAACCCATTTGCGGCTAGTCCAAAACGCAGCTGATTTTGCCTCTGCAGCCCTCTATTATCCCATCCTCCAAGAGCATTGACATCTCCTGATTCCTCGAAAAGTGTGGGACATGCGTCGGTTTTGTGCTCAGTGGAATTGCAGAACTCGCATACCTTTGGCGCAGCTGGTTGCGCGCCTTGCGCACTCATCAACTTTTGCAGCATGGCCTTCATTTCCTTTATTTCAGCGCTTGTTTCTACCTGATGCACAGAACGAGCACGACTATTTTCAAGTGTTAGCTGATGTCTTACCTGCCCAGCAGAGTCTTCTATCAGCTGCCACGCATGCATTCAATAATCTCAGCTCCATGGGTAGCAATCCATTCAGGAAATTCTCTGTCAGCACATTCTGGGACAGGCCGTGATTGTAGTAGTTGGCCTCTAGCTCCCTGAAACGCTCGTAATACTCTGACAGCGACTCTCCTGCGCTCTGCCTAGGTACGGCCAGCTCCCTCCTGAGTAGCGCGATCTTTGCTGCGGGGTAGAACTTGTCCAAGAACTTCTTCTGCAGCTGCTCCCATGTGTGAATTGATCCTGCTGGTAAGTTCATCAGCCAATGCCTGGCCGTGTCACACAATGAAAATGGGAACGCTTTCATCTTCAACGCTTCGTCGCTCTCCCCTTCGGCCCTCATGTTCTCGCAAATGACTAGGAATTCTCGCACATGCTTGACTGGATTCTCGTTGTTCATCTCGTGGAACTTGGGCATGTGATGAATGAGCGAGCTCCTTAGCTCAAAATGACCGTCTGGTGGGAGAACTATGCACCATGGCTGATTAACCGTGATTGGGCCTGACATCTCGCGCACTGTTCTGCGTCGCGCGAGTGGCGCATTATACACTTCAGCGGCCATCCTTGCTTCAACCTCGCGCTGCACTTCCTCTCTGAACAGGGCTGCGCGGTTATGTCCCCTCGCATCCTCTGGGGTTCTGTCCCCTAAGTTATCTCCAACGACACTGTTATCCTCCATAACCTGTTCTGAATCTCAAAGAAAACGAAATTAAAAAAAAACTAAGCTATTGCGTCTGTCAGTGCGCAACTGGAATCTGCGCAGCGCAACTGTTTCAAGGTTGCGCAGGCTAATGTTGATTGCGCGCTGTCAGAAACAACAACGAAAATAAAGCAAACAGAAATAACTAACTATTGTAAAAGAAAACTTAAGCTGGTTAAAGCTTATCTGTGTTGCTCCCCGGCAACGGCGCCAAAATTTGATGTGCACGCGTCGTTGTGCGTGTATCAAATTAATACCTTCCTCTTCCACTTAGTACAGCGGTTAAGTCAGGGTCGAATCCACAGGGAGCAAGTAGATTAGCTTTAACTAGTAACCTGCCCTTACGAAAACTGGGGGTGTGAGTGATGGGGTTGCGCAATGCGCGAGTAAACAATAGTAACGTAGGAATTGCACTAGACGTGCGCAGGCAGTAGAGATTAAGTACTATGACTATGAAAAGTATCGGCACAGACAATCCTCTATGAGTGTATTCCTTATCATTGACTCTAAACGTCTATAGTTCGGTTTACTAACGTTAGTGTCCGATCAAGGCTTCCTAACATGTGCGCATGTTCCGATCAAAGTTCATGAGCTATTAATTCTTAAGATTAGTCTAAGCAGCTACGAATCCTGTCACAGTAGCAACTGATTATCCTAGCGCGTTACTCCTAGTTGTCACCGTCAGGCTATTCAACTAGTTTAACATATAACAAACAAGTAACAAGAGTAAGATTGCGGTTCAAGGCTTCCCCTACTCATGCAACTAGCTGTCACCCGTGTGCACAGAATTAATACAAGCAACAAACTATGCATTAAGCACAAGTCTCAAAGGAAATACTCATAGAATCATGCCCAACCGATACCAAGCGTTTAGCTAGACATGCTAGTAGTAAGCATCATAGAAACAGTAAATAATATCTAAAGTATCCAAGAAAATAGCAACGAGCAGGTGCGTGCGGGTTGCAGTGTCTCGGCTGGCGCAGTCGGCTAGCGCAGGTCCTCTCAGTAGCTCGTGTGTTTTTCTGTTTTGCCGCTCTTTCGTGTGCTGTGTCCTCTCTTTCGATTCTTTCTTGTGCCTCGTGGTATATCTCAAACCTTAGCCTTCTTCTTCTCTTTATATACTGCTCATGAGGCCCATCCTTGGCAACTTCCAAATCTGGTGGTGTTAAGATTTGGAAACACTACTCTTCTGCGCATGGCGCACGGCACCTTGGTTGGCGCAGTCGGTCTGCGCACCGTAGCTGACTCTGCCAATTCCTCTGTTTGCGCTGCTAGCTCCGCAGGCTGTGTGATGCGCTCCTTAAAAGCTGCCTGTTAGCACGTATCCGACTTAGGCCCTCGTTTCGCCCTGAAATACAAAAACACTGGAAACCAGTAATCTTGTACACAAAATAATGCAAACAAGCAAAGGGTTAGGATCTAAATAATGTGTATAAATAGGCTCTATCAGTGATCGTCTTCTCTTCTAACATTCTCAAATTTTCAAACTGCGTAGCAATAATCTGTAATCTTGACAGCTTTACTTTATCAGTTCCTTCATGGGCAGTTTGCAGGATCTCCCAAGCCTGCTTGGCCATATCACAGTTTGATATCAACCTGAAATTGTTAGCATCAACCGCAGCAAAGATAGCATTCAGAGCCTTTGAATTACCAGTTGCTGCAGCTCCCTCTTCGGCAGTCCATTGTTCTTCAGGTTTTATCCATGTAACTCCCTGTTCATCCATGGTGATCGGAGGAGACCGCTGGACCACAATAGCTCTCCAGGTCTTCTCATCAATGGCTTTGAGAAATGCCTGCATCCTAGCCTTCCAATATCCATAGTTGCTTTCTTCCAACAATGGAGGTCTGCTCGTGCTCTATCCTTCCTTCATTGTTCCTTGACTTCTTCAGAGGCGATGTAGGATCTTTTGCTCTGTGTATTGAGCTCCCGCTCTGATACCAATTGAAATTCACAGCGCCTCTGATACACAGATTGGTGAACAAGTAGTTGCTACAGCACACTCTTGTTCACTCGGAAACTGTTTCAGCTGGAAAGAACAAGGACACAAGTTTGTTCACCCAGTTCAGCCAAATTGCTAACGTCTGCGAAGGACTCTTCTCAGTCCTCAATCCACTAATCTCAAGGTTTCCAAGTACCCACGGTTACAACCCACGCGACCTATGCTACTCAACCTTCAGTGGATCCTCGCACACAATCAGAACAGGCTCTGACTTGTGTCTGCACACCCTCTACTGATATCTATCTAGAATAGCTACTGTTTCCTCGAAACTCAGCGTATTCTAAACAATACTCAAGTTCTGTAAGGTTGCTGTAGCACACAACTAATGCACAAATTGTCCGCGTCGCTCCAAAGCCTTCCGCTGAGCCGTTCGAACGATTCCACGAGTGCTGCACACTCTGGAATACTCCCCCTCACACAGTGACCTCCTGTCACTAGCAAGCACTGCCGTCCAGACACTCGACTGAGTCACTCACCCGTCAGTTCTTCCGCGGCTGCCCTTGATCAACCAACAATCACCACTGCTCTGAATTGACTTCCAGATCAAGCTTGGATCAGACTACACAAGTCCTGATCACCCTCTGCTTCTGTCACCACAGCTCTGCGCTCACGCTCTGCTCTCGATGATAATCAAAGACTTCGTTCGCACACCAAAAATTATTCTCGAAAATCTGTGTGTTCTCGTTTTCAGCTCTCTTCTTCAATCACCCTTCATCGCTCTGAAGGGTCTCCATTATATAGGCGCGTCCACTGCTATCATTATCAGATTATAGCAGTTCCCCTAGCAACATCAATATCTTCTAATTTCTAGGAGATTAGGTTTGATTTGAGATTCAAAACAAAACTCCTACTTCAGCTAGGAATCTCCACTCTGGAATATTCTCTGCAACAACTCTGAACCTCCTCTGATGCTCTTCGAAGGACTGCCCCACCTTATTTCTAAAAAACAGATTGCTGCTGCACGGACAGACGCTACAGCTCTTCTGAACAAGCTCCTGCTAAAGCTTCCTCCTGCTATAGCTGCTCCTTGTTCACTTGCTTGTTCACTTGTGCTGAACTTTGGCTGTAGCTGCATCTTGTTCACTTGTGCTGGTTTTGTCAAACACTGCCATACTACATCATCAGAGTGAATTGATTTTCTGTAATGATTTGGACTAAGACAAGCAAGCTAAGGTTAAATTGACAAATTTCGAGAAGATTCCAAGGTTGATATCACTTGCTTAGTGTTTTCTAATAAAGTTGACAAAAATGAATGGATGATTGAAGACTATAGAGGTTATGAATAGATCAATCTTCTAAACTAGCTTTCACTCAATTTCGAATATCAATCTATTACGGAAGTCGAATCTCAATCTCTCAATATGTTGATTCGCTCTAGTATCTAATCACAAACCGTCGTTATGATGATTAGTAAAAGAGTTCGGATTAAGCTTACATAGCCTCTAACTTATTTATTTACGTCGTCGTATGTCAATAAGATCAAAGCCGATTTTACTCTCATCTTTCCTAAGTATGTATCTCTCAATAACGTACTTATGTTAAAACGGATTTCATTCTGGCATTCTTTCAAACATCTAGCATGCATAACTTAACATACTTGACTAAACCTAATCCATCAATCATCCACCTAAACTTTCATTTAGAACATCATTACAATACTTTAAACACACTAGACAAGATTCATCAAACCTTGGAATTAGGTAGATTACTCACAATACATGGAAAATTCTTTCATTGCTTTCATAGATAAAGATCAGTTACGAATCCAATTCTCTAACGAAAACAATAGATTACAACCATGCACTCGAGTAACAAAGGATCGAAACACCTCTTTTCTTCCTTCTTTTCTTCTCTGGTTCGTGCTCTTTTGTCCCACCTCCTCTTTCTTCGTTCAATCCAATCTGCCTCCTCTTCCCCTTCTTTCCATCCCTTCAAATTCTGTGAAAATAAGCTGAGCTGTCCGTATCGGTCGTACCAATACGGTCGATACGACCGATACGATTTTATCCACTCCGCACGGTCGATACAACCTCAGCTGAAAATCGAAGATTCGACACGGTCGTATCGACCGTGCCGAACGTATGGATACGGTCAGTACGGGCTTGGGGCAATTTGACATATTCCTCGGCTCTTTTGCATACAGTTGCCTCTAACTTTACTCTCCATGGCGCCTGAGCTGATTGGCTCTGAAACAAGAAGGAGAGAGTGCAAAATGGTCATAATACTCCAAAAATGAGTGAAAACGATCAATAAACGCACGTGTTTATCGGTCGGGAATCCAACCGATCAAACACTCCATACTTAAAATTTGATCGTCCAGAGAAAACAATCAGAACATGCTGTGATATATTCAAGACTCTCTATCCCAACTTAAGCTTTGAATAATAGAGCGATGACCACCAAAGAGCTGGCTTCACAGACTCTAGCCCCACACCTCACACTAACACTTCAAACAAATGACAAATCAAAGAGTTTTCGAGCCGCGTAAGAATACATGAGGACACACACTCAAGGAAATCAGTACTAGAGCCAACCAAAACCAAATCTCGCAATCTATTCATTTTCAAGGCAAAGCATTCGAAAGAAGGGTTTATACACAACATGCCGACCGATTGCCTATGCTAGCTAGGGCTAGTCCACGGGCTAGCGATGCAGAACTCATATCCAAGCCTTGGACTTTGCGTTACAATTCATAAGGAAAGAGGAGTTCGGCGAAAATTGATTTTCAAAAATAGTCATAAACCAATTGATGCTTACGTACTAACACAAGGACCATTCTCTAGTATAGCATACTAGCACACAAGCAAATTGTAGACTTGTACAAGAATGATATGGCGGATGGACATAAAGTCAAGCTCTTACTATTTCTTTTCTCTTTTTTTTTTCTTTTTCTCTCAAGCTTTCGAGGAGGAACTTTTCTTCCTAACCTCGTCTTTCTCTTTTTTTCATTGGGTGCAAATACTTTCGAGGGGGAACTTTTCTTCTTAACCCTCGGCGTTGCAGCCAGATTCACACACTAAGAACTTGACAATAAGCCCCAAGAGAGGTTGAGGATGCGCAAGAACAATTACAAGTGAGGAGCTAAGCATGCAAACAAGAGTCACCTAAAAGCAATTGTACGGTTTATGCATTATGTAAATGATTTTAAGAAAGTGCAAGCTACACCAAGGTCCAAAGCAAGCAATGAAAAATTCCTAGAACGCGAGATAGGCAACGGATAGCAACAATAATGACTCACAAGAAGGCGCGATCATGAGAACTTACCCGGCCCCAGGCTCTAAATCAGCAAAATGAAAGAGGCTAGATGCGTATGTGAAACTCAAGCACGTTGATCCCAAGCTTTAAAGAAGTGAAACACTCTTATAACAATATGCATAGTATGGAATCAATGAATATTTTGCACCAACCACTTAATTAATATGCCCCAGCCATTCCACACTTAAAATAAAGCTTAGTCCCTAAGCGTTAAAATTAAAAAATGAGAAGAGTGTATAGGAACTCCCCTAGTGAGCGTGGCTCTTTCGTGCTAGAGTTAACAGATTTCTGCCACCGTGATGACCTGAAAATGGGAAGAAGGTGGACAAATACAGCACAATCCAGTTCATCAAATTCATCGCCAAAATAAGATATGAAACATACAATATCTAGGACAATGAAACAACCATCATGATGAGATTTAAGCAGTTCAGAATTCCATAAGACACAAAACAGCAACAAGTAAATGTCCAAGTGCAACCAACATAGCCAAAAATAACTACCAAGAGCAGTAAAGTCAATATAGCAAGGACATCAACTAATATATCAAAAAAAAAACAAGTAGCATCCCAAAGGTAGTCACTCAGCGCCGTGCTGGGAAGGTTCGGCATCATCATCACCCGGGCCGGTCCATGGCATAGGATCCTGCGGCTCAAAAGTCTCGGATCCGCGAGCAGCAGGAGGTGGTGGAAAATCATGAATTCCTCCGGCTCGAAGCAAAGCGGTGATAGCCCTGGTCGTCCACTCCTGAGAGCGCATAAGATAATCTAGCTGGGGACTGTAGTCCGGAGCTTGATGTGTGGGCTGGGCATCCTCTTGCGCCGCTGATGGTGGTGGTGCAGTCTCGTGTCGGCGCTTCGAAGCACGATTAGCCACTACAGAAGGGCCATCTGTCTTATGATACCATGTACCATTAGGTAATAACATCAGCATTTGCCTAAGAGCGGCGAAGTCCAAAATTGGGAACATGCCCAGGGCGGCCGGTGGAAGGTCATAGCGAAAAGGTTCGGCGAGCGCGGTAATGAAGCCGCCACCACCAAAAACGTATCTCTGATCATTGTTTTGAAACTCTTCAAAGCGGAAGGTCAAGTAAGATATAACGTCAAACTCCACGCCCTTGTCAAGAGCGATGAGGAGGTCCAAATCCTGCTGAGACACTTTCGTCCCACCTTCAACACGCGGATTAAGTGATTTCACAATGATACGATGCAGATACTTCCATTCCGTGGAGGGTGGGCTAGGGGTGAAGACCACGTCTTGCCCGGATAACTTTCGCCAGAATTCGGTCCGCTCAATGTCATTAACCACAGGAATAGTGCCCTCCAAAGGAAATTCCAGGATGTCATGGAGGTCCTCCCTGGTTAGGCAGCGCTCTTCATTCCCCAATTGGAATTCCCAGGCAGTCACTCTCTGCCCTTCGACCACAGCTTCAAAGGAAGCTATAAACTCGTGGACCATGTTTTTTTTGAGTCAGCCAATTAGCCCCCACAAGCATCCCAAGACCCCCAATTGAAATTTCCGCAGCGTCTCTGATATGCAGATTTGTGTACAAGCAGTTGCTACTGTACACTCTTGAACACACAAATCTGATGCAGCAAGATAGAACAAGGGACAATGGTTTGTTCACCCAGTTCGGCCAAGTGCCTACCTCTAGGAAGGACTGAACTCAGTCCTTTAATCCACTGAGCTCAAGATTCTCTCGTACAACATGGTTTGTCAACACGCAACCTATGCTACTCAACCTTAGCTAGGACTCCGACCACAATCAGAACAGGCTCTGACTTGTGTCACAACTACCTACACTGGTATTAATCTAGAAAAGCTACTGACTCAACGAATTCCAGCCTATTCTAATTAACACGCAGTCTCTGCAGGTCTGCTGTAGCACCTGCTGCAGCACTCAGTTGGTGCAGAATCTGTCAGCGTCGCTCCAAGCCTTCTGCTGAGCCGATCGAACCTCTCCACGAGTGCTGCACACTCTGAAATGCTCCCCCTCACTCAATGACCTCCTGTCAGTAGCGAGTCACAGCCTTTAACCAATTGTCCGAGTACCTCCACTCGATAATTGCTCTGCTGCCTTCCCTTGATCAACCAACAAGCAACAACTGCTCTGAATTAGCTTCACATATCAAGTACTGATCAGACTCTGCAAGTCTTGATCACTCTTCGCTTTAATCACCTCAGCTCTGCGCTCACGCTTTGCTCGTGGTGATGATCGAAGCACGGCTCACTCGCAATTACTCTTCGTAATATTCTGTGTACGCTTTGGTGTTTACACTCTTCACTTTGATGCCCTGGACGCTTTGCTCAGCCTCCTTTAAATACTTACCCAGCCTTTCACAAGTGTCCGCTTTTTGGAAGTTCCTTAAAGGAACATTATTTCCTAATTTGTAGGAGATTAGATTTGATTACGAAAATCAAATCTCCCACAAACAAATCTTTACTTGGACACGGGAATCTTCTCTAGGATATTCTTTATTGAATATTTAGAAACTCCAGGTAGAACACTGCTCTTCAATACGATCCGATGAATGCAAACTCCGAATGAGCGCTGAACTTCTGCTATAGCTCCGTGCTCCAGGAACTGCTATAGCAAGAGCTTGTTCGCGTGAGCTGGTTTTGTCAGTGACTGCCACACAACATCATCATGCTGCTACAACTCCCTGCTAATGCTCATGTTGTAGCAACTGCTTGTACACTCTGGAAGATTTTATCAATTGAATGTCATAACATTATCATAATTCCTTTTAGATATCTAAGCAGGTGGTACTTCATGGCTGTCCAGTGGGGTTCACCTTTATTTGCCATGTATCTGCTTAGCACACTAATTGCAAAGGAAAGATCAAGGCGTGTACAGAGCATATCATACATAATAGAACCTACTGCAACATCATATGGAATTAAACTCAATTTATTTTTATCAGTTTCAGTCTCTGGACAGTCTTTATTTGTAAGATTTAGGTGCCCTTCTAAGGGCAAACTAGCAGGTTTAGCATTTTTCATATTAAATTTCTCAAGTACCTCAATGTAATCTGTTTGTAGCAAAAACATTTTCTTGTTTGGTCTATCTCCAATGATTTTAAATACTAGAATTTTCTGTGCATTTTCTAAGTTTTTTATATCAAAAAATGAGCTTAACTCAATTTTTAATTTCTTAAGTTCAGCCACAGACTCACTAATGAGTAACAAAGCGTCAACATAAAGAAGCACGAACAGAAAACAAGATTTTGGTCTTTTCAGATACAAATAACTATCAAATTTGCTCTTAATAAATCCTAAAGCAAGCATACATGCATAAAACTTCCTATTCCACTGACGTGGAGACTGCTTAAGACTATAAATTGATTTTTTAAGCAAGCATACATGATGAGGATGTTTACTATCTAAAAAATCAAATAGTTTCTAACAAGTCACCATGTAAAAAGATAATTTTAACATCTATTTGATTTACAGTCATAAATAGTGGTCATAACAAGCAACAGACGCACAGTTTTTATACTTGGCAACAGGAACAAAAATTTCATTATAATTAATCCCTTTCCTTTACTTAAAACCTTAGCTACAAGTCTCGCTTTAAATCTAGGGGGTTCAGTTTCATTAATACCTTCCTTTACTTTATAAACCCACTTACAATCTATGCGTTTGACATTTTTAGGCCTAGGTACTAAAATCCAGGTTCCATTAACATGCATAGAGTTAATTTCCTAAGACATAGCCAATTTCCATTCATTTGATTGCTTACTAGACATGTCTTGTTCGTAAGTTTGAGGAGTTAATATTTTGAAATCAGGAACAACCAAGCAAGCCAACTCAAACATATTTGACCGGTATTTCGGTTTAGGCTTCCTAACTCTAGGCTCTCTATCCCTAGACAAGACGTAGTCACTCATATCATGTGAACCAGACACAACCGCATCAGAGACATTAGATTGACTATTAACAGATAAATCTGATATATTATCATTCACATCATTTTCAGGAATATCAATGGAGGAGCATTCAATGCACATCATCATTAATTATACCAGCAACAAAGTTATTACTGAAAGAAGAGGCTGAGTTACTTACATAATCCTCACCTGAATTGGCTCTTCCTCCACATTCTGATCGACTTGCTCTTCATCACTTAAAATTTCCACTTGTTGATGTGAAGACGTCTGATTTGGAGATGGAATGAAACTGTCATCATCCATCTCAAAATAACCTGTCAAAGAACTGAACATTGTTAGTTTAGACTTAAAAGGAAAATCTTCTTCATTAAAGGTGACAAACCTGGAGGTTATAACCTTGTATCCTCCGGGTTTTAGCATTAAAAGCTCGTATCCCTTAGTACCATCAAGATACCCAAGCATTATACATTTAATTGCCCTACGATTTAATTTTCCTTGAGAATAATGTCCACATGCTGCACATCCAAAGGGTTTTAAATGGGAAATGCTTGGTTTATGTCATGTCCGCATCTCTTGAGGTGTTTTAAACTCAAGAGATGAAGAAGGACACCTGTTTATGAGGTAGACAGCAGCCAAAACTGCTTCTCCCCATAAAGAGGACTTGCGTCCAGGACTAAATAGCATACACCTTGCTTTTTCAAGCAAGGTTCCATCTCTCAGCAGTTCCATTCTGCTTAGGTGTTCCAGGTACTGTTAAGTGCCTTTTTATCCCATTTTCTTTACAATGAGTGTCAAACAGTTGATTGCAAAACTCAAGTCCATTGTCTGTCTTGAGACATTTGAGTTTGAGATCACTCTGGCTCTCAACTAGGTTTTTCGAACCCTTAAAGTGATCAAAAACCTCAGATTTGTTTTTCAATAGAAAAACCCAACCTTCCTTGAGTAATGATTAATAAATAATAAGACAAAACTTCTACCTCCAATTATGGGAACCTGAAGTCCCCATAAATCAGAGTGAACGTATTCTAATGGTTTATCAACTTTAAGAGTTGATTTGCCAAAAGAATGAGCAGTTTTCTTTCCTAAAACACAAGTTTCATAGAAAGAAATATTTTCATGCTTAAAATCCAATAAGCCATTAAGAAATAGACGCTGTAGACCATTTCCAATGTGACCAAGCCTTGAGTGCCACTTCATAGATAACTCTAAATTTTTCTTAATAACCTGAGCTGAATTAATTTCCGGTGATAATATAACACAGTGTA
The DNA here is from genome assembly GCA_963678935.1 of Umbilicus rupestris. NCBI lineage: Eukaryota > Viridiplantae > Streptophyta > Magnoliopsida > Saxifragales > Crassulaceae > Umbilicus > Umbilicus rupestris. The sequence goes on from OY787614.1 coordinate 12,412,558, forward strand.
AACCTCCTTTGTTAACACTTCTGATAAAACCTTGTTATCTCTTATTACCTCCCTGATCCCCTTGTTTGTAATGATTTTACAGCCCGGGTTATCTAAGACAGACTCAGACAGTAGATTTCTCCTAAGTTTTGGAACCCAGTTTACATTTCTTATGACTCTTGTAGTTCCATCAAACATTTTTAATGGAACACTGTCATTTCCCTTAATTTCCAATGAAGTGTGATCACCCAATCTCACTTCGCCATTGGGAATTTCAGTGAGGGTGCTGACGTGCTTGCATGGGGGTATCATGCATTGCACATCCTGAATCAAGGATCCAGGATGTACTATCAGTTGTGTTTCCAACAAATAACGGCCCATTGTCATATTTTTCCTTGGATTCAAGGACATTAGTAAACCCTTTATGATCTCCCTTAATTTTCTTGTCTTTTACTTTTTGATCCTTTTTTCTTTTAAAGCAAAAGTTAGCTAAATGTCCCTGCTTATTACAATAGGTACATTCTAAGGGAGAATCATTGAATTTAGACCCATTTTCATGTGAGTTATGTTTGTTACTGTGTCTGAAAATTTTACCCTTGTTTTTAATAAACATAACCTCATTTTTAGGTTCTGATTTTTCAAGGTCCAATTGTTTAAAAACTTCTGAGAATCATTTTTCTGTCTTATGGCTTCTAAAAGCTTGGTCAGGGATATATCATCTCTACTATACTGAATAAAATATCTTAGGGTGTTAAACTGTGATGGCAAAGAGTTAAGGGGTATCACATCTTGGTAATCTTCCTTAATCGTATCATCACAGCGCTTAAGGTCTTGAGTCAGCTTTAACAAAATGTCTAAATTTTCTTGAATTGACAGGGAATGATTCATTTTATATGTAAATTGAAATTTTTGCAGTGTCTCTGTGATGCAGATTTGTGTACAAGCAGTTGCTACAGCACACTCTTGAACACCCTAATCTGATGCAGCAAGATAGAACAAGTGACAATGGTTTGTTCACCCAGTTCGCCCAAGTGCCTACCTCTGGGAAAGACTGAACTCAGTCCTTTAATCCACTAACCTCAAGGTTCTCTCGTACAACTTGGTTCGTCAACACGCAAGCTATGTTACTCAACCTTAGCTAGGACTTCGACCATAATCAGAACAGGCTCTGACTTGTGTCACAACTACCTACACTGGTATTAATCTAGAACAACTACTGACTCGACGAATCCCAGCCTATTCTAATTAACACGCAGTCTCTGCAGGTCTGATATAGCACCTGCTGTAGCACACAGCTGATGCACAATTTGTCAGCGTCGGTCCAAGCCGATCAAACAATTCCAGGGCGCTGCACACTCTGAAATACTCCCCCTCACTCAGTGACCTCCTGTCACCAGCGAGACACAACCTTTAGCCAATTGTCCGAGTACCTTCACTTGACAATTGCTCCACGGCCTTCCTTGATCTACCAACAAGCACTTCAATGCTCTGAATTGGCTTCCCAGATCAAGTAGTGATCAGACTCTGCAACTCTCGATCACCTTCGGTTCAAGCACACAGCTCCACGCGCCTGCGATGCTCTTGGTGATGGTCGAAGCTCTTCTCGCACTTGAATTCCACTCTCTGGTATTCTGCGTATGCTCTCTCTGTATATTCTCAGCTTCGATGCACAGGATGCTCTGCTCAGCCTCCTTTAAATACTCGCCCAACCTTGCACTGGTTTCCGCTTTTTGGAAGTTCCCTAAAGGAACATTATTTCCTAGTTTGTAGGAGATTAGATTTGATTTCGAAAATCAAATCTCCCACAAACAAATCTTTACCTGGGCACGGGAATCTTCGCTGGGATATTCTTTATTGAATATTTAGAAGCTCCCCGCAGAGGATTGCCCTTCAATACGATCCGCTGAATGCAAACTCCGAATGGGCGCTGAACTTCTGCTATAGCTCCGTGCTCTAGGAACTGCTACAGCAGGAGCTTGTTCGCGTGAGCCGGTTTTATCAAAGACTGCCACACAACATCATCATAAATAATTTGCATAAAAGACTAATCCTATTAGGTAATGATTTAGTCAGATAAATAGAATCTACAGCTTGCCAAAGAACCTTGGGATCGGAGTGATGCATAACTTGACGAGCAACCTCGTCAGTTTGCCTCAAAATGATATGAGCATGAGCCATGCCTTTAGCCTCAGCATCAACATTAGAAGGCCATACATCCGAGACAGTTTTCCAAAGCTTTTCTCGGGTAAGTATGGCCTTCATCCTTAGCTTCCACATGGCATAATCACCCTTGCCATCAAATAGCAGAAGTTTTAGACTATCAGACATTTTTCTAGATTAATTAAACATGCAAAAATAAAACAAAAAAAAATCAGATCTGAGTTAACTAGAAACACCTCTGTAAATTTGCAGTGCTTCTAAGTTACTAATCGGATCTTGTGCAGCAAGGAAAAAATATTGAACAGTGATTTGTTCACTGACAATGCGTATTTTTAACTCTTTATAGTTGTCAATTTATGTTTTAGGAGTGAAGTTGCAGTAAAAAAGGATTTATAAATCTTGGTAAGCCAAGGTCGATCCAAGGAGCAAATACGTGTGTACTATGCAAGATAGTGTCTTTGTTTAGCTATTCTAATAATGTAGAAGTTATATTTACCTAACTAAGTAATTCTAACTCAAGAATAAGATTATGAAAATAAAATCAATATTCCAGAATCAAATTTCACCCATGCCTAACACACTAATCATGCCATAATTCTAACAACTCAATCATACTATAGAGTTATGAAAATAACCTAATAACATCAAGCAAGCCGCCCAGTCACGGATCATTACCTGATTTAATTTAGATTGGTGAACGCCGCCCAATCACGGATCATTACCTGAATTAGTCTAGATTGGTGAACGCCGCCCAATCACGAATTATCAATAATTTAGATTTATTAAACCCAAGGTTTTTAAACAAAATATGTCAACTTTTATATTGATTCATGTACTAACAATATAGCCATCATGGTTCGATAGCAACTCTACTCAATTCGATTAAGCACCTCAGACCCAGTCATCTTTTGGTTCTTAACCTAATTTCATTCTAACATGAAAGCATCCAATCGATGGCAAACATACATGAATGATAAATTAAGAACAATAGAATTAAAGAACTCAATTAACATAATAAATCGCATGAATTGTTTGAGTACAAGCATGGGATCCGTAGGATCCCAGAACGAGACGACTACTCACTAATCATGGTGATAAAACCAGAATACATGTATAAAAGAAAATTAAAGAACAATCCTTCACTACGAAGCCGAGTCTTCGATCTTTAATCTTTTTGGAGTCTTGAGTCGTCTTTCTTCTCTTCAAAAATTAGGTGAAATCTTCCACAGGTTCAGAATACTCTTTTGTAGGTTTTAGGTCCTTATTTATACCAAAATCTATTGGGCTGATTTAATAAATCAATTCCGAACCGGTTCAGTGTCAAACCGGCGGTTTTGCGACCAAACCGTCGGTTCAATTGGTAAACCGGGCTGGCTCAGTGGATTATGATTTTTGCACTATGGGCCAGTTCTAAAACCAAACCGCCGGTTCAACATGTGAACCGCCGATCAAGGAAGAACCGGCGGTTCAAATATGAAACCGGTCTAATGTTCACTCAGCACTTTAGTTCTGACTTTGCTCGCTTTTTTTTGCCTTCTAAACCGTCGAATTTGGTCTTAATTTAAGCAAAAGAGTTGTAGCCCTTTACGTAAGCTTTCCAACCAGATATGGCACACCTCAATCGGATAAATATCATGTGCTCGACAAGCCTTTGATGACAAATAGGTCAATCTGCCAAATTTGGTCTTTGTTCGTCTGAATCTTTATGTTTTGTGTTAATTGTTCCAAAAGGACTATAAAGCCTCAATTTAATATAAATTGACCTGAAATAAGAGTAGAGTGGCGAAACAAAATGAAAAGTTTGGGTGAGAAGAGAAATTCATTCACTCAGTTCGGCCAACTGCCTGCGTCTTGGAAGGACTATACTCCAGTCCTCAATCCACTAGTCTCCAAGGTGCTCCGTACAACACAGATTCAACACATGGCCAACCTATGCTACCCAACCTTAATTAGTAAATCACACACAATCAGAACACCCTCTGAATTGTGTCACGTTGATAGAGCCAATTTATACGCGCTATTTAGATCCTAACGCTTCGCTTGTTTGCATCATTTTGTGTACAAGATTACTGGTTTCCGGTGTTTTTGTATTCCAGGACGAAACGAGCGCCTAAGTCGGATACGCGCTAACAGGCAGCGTTTAAGGAACGCAACACACAGCCTGCGGAGCTAGCAGCCAAACAAGATAGGAAGTGGCAGAGTCGACTACGGTGCGCAGACCGATTGCGCTAACCAATGTGTGCAGTGCGCTATGCGCAAGATAGTGGTGTTTCCAAATATTGACACCAACGGATTTGGAAGTTGCCAAGGCCGTCCTTGGGCCTCGTGAGCAGTATATAAAGAGAGGAAGGCTAGGGTTTGAAAGGAGGAACACAGACACATCACAACACACGAGAGAGAGGCAGAACTGGAAAACACACGAGCTACAGTGAGGAGTTGCGCTAGCCGACTGCGCCAGCCGAGACACTGCAACCTGCACGCACCTGCTTGTTACTGTTTTCTTGGATACTTAGTTGTTATTTACTATTTCTATGATGTTTACTATTAGCATGTCTAGCTAAACGCTTTGTATCGGTTGGGCATGATTCTATGAGTATTTCCTTTGAGACTTGTGCTTAATGCATAGTTTGTTTGCTTGTATTAATTCTATGCACACGGTTGATAGCTAGTTGCATGAGTAGGGGAAGCCTTGAACCGCAATCTTACTTTTGCTACTCGTTTGTTATATGTTAAACTAGTTGGTAGCTTGACGGTGACAACTAGGAGTAACGCGTTAGGATAATCAGTTGCTACTGTGACAGGATTCGTAGCTGCTTAGACTAGTTTCAAGAATTAATAGCTCATGAACTTTGATCGGAACATGCGCATATGTTAGGAAGCCTTGATCGGATACTAACTTGAGTAAACCGAACTATAGACGTTTAGAGTCGATGATAAGGAATACATTCAGGATTGTCTGCGCCGATACTTTTCATAGTCATAGTACTTAATCTCTACTGCCTGCGCACGTCTAGTGCAAATCCTGCGTTAACTACTGTTTACTCGCGCACCTGCGCAACCGAATCACTCACACCCAATTTTCGTAAGTGTAGGTTACTAGTTAGAGCGAATCTACTTGCTCCTTGTGGGATCGACCCTGACTTAGCCGCTATACTAAGTGGAGAAGGAAGGATTAATTTGACGCGCACAACGACGCGTGCAATCAAATTTTAGCGCCGTTGCCGGGGAGCAACACAGATAAGCTTTAACCAGCTTAAGTTTTCTTTTACAATAGTTAGTTATTTCTGTTTGCTTTATTCTAGTTGTTGTTTCTGACAGCGCGCAATCAACATTAGCCTGCGCAACCTTGAAACAGTTGCGCTGCGCAGATTCTAGTTGCGCACTGACAGACGCGACAGCTTAGTTGTCTTTTAATTTCGTTTTCTTTGAGATTTAGAACAGGTTATGGAGGATAACAGTGTCGTTGGAGACAACTTAGGGGACAGAACCCCAGAGAATGCGAGGGCGGACAACCGCGCAGTTCGGTTCAGAGAGGAAGTGCAGCGCGAGGTTGAAGCAAGGATGGCCGCTGAAGTGTATAATGCGCCACTCGCGCGACAAGCCGCCCGACGCAGAACAGTGCGCGAGATGTCAGCTCCAATCACAGTTAACCAGCCATGGTGCATAGTGCTTCCACTAGACAGTCATTTTGAGCTAAGGAGCTCGCTCATTCATCACATGCCCAAGTTCCACGGGATGAACAACGAGAACCCAGTCAAGCATGTGCGAGAATTCCTAGTCATTTGCGAGAACATGAAGGCCGAAGGGGAGAGCGACGAAGCGCTAAAGATGAAAACGTTCCCGTTTTCATTGTGTGACACGGCCAGGCATTGGCTGATGAACTTGCCAGCAGGATCAATTCACACATGGGAGCAGCTGCAGAAGAAGTTCCTGGACAAGTTCTATCCCGCAGCTAAGATCGCGCTACTCAGGAGGGAGCTGGCCGCACCTAGGCAGGGCGCAGGAGAATCACTATCGGAGTACTATGAGCGTTTCAGGGAACTGGAGGCCAACTGCTACAATCACGGCCTGCCTCAAAATGCGCTGATAGAGAATTTTCTGAATGGATTGCTAGCCATGGAGCTGAGATTATTGAATGCATGCGCATGAGGTGACATTTGCAACATGTACCCAGAGGACGCGTGGCAGCTGATAGAAGACTCTGCTGGACAGGTAAGACATCAGCTAACACTTGAAAATAGTCGTGCTCGTTCTGTGCATCAGGTAGAAACAAGCGCTGAGATAAAGGAAATGAAGGCCATGCTGGAGACGTTAATGCATGCGCAGGGGGCGCAACCAGCAGCGCCAAAAGCATGCGAATTCTGTACGTCCACTGAGCACAAAACCGATGCATGTCCCACACTTTTCGAGGAATCGGGAGATGTCAATGGTCTAGGAGGATGGGATAATAGAGGGGCACAGAGGCAGAATCAGCCGCGTTTTTGACTGGCCGCAAATGGGTTCAGATGGAAGGAGGAAAACAATTTCCAGAGGCAGTCCGCGGATCAGCGCGCACCACAGCAGACGCAACAAGCTGCACCCTACAATCCACCGCATCGCCGCACTGACACGCCAGCGCAAAACAATCAGCAGCCGAGGCGATCCTTAGAAGATATCGTGGGGCAGCTAGCAGACACAGTGCGCAAGAATGATGAGAAGTATGACAAGAGGTTCGAGTCCATTGAAAAGCAGCTGTCACAGATCGCTACCACGGTGTATGAGCTGAAAAAGAGTGATGGCAACCTGCCTTCGCAAGTGATCCAGAATCCCAAGGGAGGAGTCAACGCAGTGACACTGAGGACTGGGCGCACGATAGGAACAGAGCAGACCGCAAAGGCGCCCGCGCAACCAGTTGCGCAACCTCCCGATCCAGCAGAGCAAGATGCGCAATCAGAAGTGCCAGCCACAAGCCAGCAGGGCGAGGCGCCAGGTATGGCGCAATCAAAAGACAAAGGCATGAATCGTACTAACATACCTGCACCTTTCCCTGTACAGGCACCATCGGCTAGGAAGGAAGCGCTTGATAAGGAGCTCTACGAGTTATTCAGTAAGGTGGAAATAAACATTCCCCTTATTGAAGCAGTTCGGCAGATCCCTACGTACGCCAAGTTTTTAAAGGAGCTGTGCACAAACAAGAGGAGGAAAGGCGAGTGCGCACAGGTAATGCTAAATGCGCAGGCCTCAGCAATCGTGCAACATAAGGTACCACCTAAATGCCGAGACCCAGGTACGTTCACCATCCCATGCACTTTAGGTAAGACCACAGTAAGCAACTGCATGATTGACTTAGGCGCATCTATAAATGTGCGTCCTTATTCCCTATATGCGTCATTGCGCCTTGGACCACTAAAGCCTGCAAGTCTCACCATTCAGCTAGCAGATCGGTCGTGCAAGCAACCGACGGGCATGATCGAGGACGTCCTCGTCCGAGTAGGAGAGCTGGTGTTCCCAGCAGATTTATATGTCTTAGAAATGGAGGGTGAGTCGAGCAAAGGAAGTGCGCAGATCCTACTGGGCAGACCATTTCTGATGACAGCGCGCACAAAGATAGGCGTGTGGATGGGTACGCTCTCAATGGAGGTTGATGGCGAGGAAATTCGTTTTAACATATTCAAAGGGATGCAGTACAACATAGATGACTTGGTTGCAGATGCGCAATGTGCGAGCGCAGCAGAAGGACCTGAGACACTGGCACAGGCAGAGTTGGAGGCGCATGAGGATGAGCTGAGCAGTGCTGAACCAGTATCCAGACAGGTACACGATATAGTTAATGTCTGCATTGCTAATAAAATCTTGCCCTCTATTGAACAGGCACCCAAGGTCGAGCTTAAGCAACTCCCAGAGCACCTCAAATACATATTTTTGGGAAATGAGGACACCCTGCCAGTAATCATAAAGAAAGGATTGGAAGAGGAGCAGGAGGCGCGATTACAGGAAGTGTTGCGCAAGAACCAGCGCGCTATAGGATGGACACTTGCTGACCTGCGCGGAGTGAGCCCGGACGTATGCATGCATAGGATTCTATTGGAAGATGATGCCAAACCATCCAGGGAGCCTCAGCGCAGATTGAACCCGAATATGATGGAGGTGGTGCAGAAGGAGATCTTGAAGCTGCTTGACGCAGGAGTCATTTACCCGATCTCGGACAGCAAATGGGTAAGTCCAGTGCACGTTGTGCCGAAGAAAGGAGGAATCACAGTAGAGGAGAATGCGCAGGGCGAGCTAGTTCCCAAGCGCATGCAAACTGGATGGCGCATGTGCATCGACTACAGAAAGCTTAACGCAGTCACGCGCAAGGATCATTTTCCGCTGCCCTTCATGGACCAGTTGCTAGATTGATTAGCGGGGAAGCCCTACTTTTGTTTCTTGGACTGGTACTCAGGGTACAATCAGATACCCATTGCTGCGGAAGATCAAGAGAAAACCACGTTTACCTGCCCATTCGGTACGCTTGCGTTTCGGTGCATGTCATTTGGGCTGTGTAACGCGCCAGGTATGTTCCAACGTCTAGTCATGAGCATCTTTTCTGATATGATTGGTATATGCATAGAAGTGTTCATGGATGATTTTACTGTGTATGGAGGTACGTTTGACGCATGCTTAACTCATCTTGATAAGGTCTTAGCGCGCTGCATTTCAAAAAACCTAGTGCTCAATTATGAAAAATGTCATTTTATGGTATCACATGGAGTCGTACTAGGACATATTATCTCGCAGGAGGGGATCAAGGTAGACAAAGCCAAAATAGATCTTATTTCTAATCTGCCTTATTCCACTAACGTGCGCGATGTGAAATCATTCCTTGGGCATGCTGGGTTTTACAGGCGTTTCATAAAAGATTTTTCTAAGATTTGTATACCCCTGTCTAACCTCTTGCAAAAGGATGTGTGTTTCGAATTTACTGATGAGTGCAGGGCCGCGTTTGATAAGCTGAAGGAGGCGTTGACAAGTGCGCCAGTGATGCGCGCGCCAGACGGGAGCCTGCCGTTTAAACTGATGTGTGACGCAAGTGACTATGCAGTGGGTGCAGTCCTCGGACAGCGCGTGGACAAGAAGCTGCATGCCATCTATTATGCATCGCGCACACTGGATGCCGCGCAGAGGAATTACACCACCACAGAAAAGGAACTTCTGGCAATCGTGTTCGCACTGGCGAAGTTCCGCGCATATGTTCTAGGCGCCAGAGTCATCGTCTACATAGACCACGCAGCAATACGTTACCTGATGTCCAAGAAGGAGACTAAGCCGCGCCTGATGCGCTGGGTGCTTCTACTTCAGGAGTTCGACTTGGAAATCAAGGATAAGAAGGGCACGGAGAACACAGTCGCTGACCACCTGAGCAGGATCGTGAAAGAGGAGGAGCTAGGGCGGATCACGGAGACATTCCCTGACGAGCATCTGATGGCGCTGACAGGTAAGGTACCATGGTATGCGCACATTGCGAATTACCTGGTCATAGGTACGTTTCCTTCTCATTTCACTAAAACCCAATGCATGAGATTAAAGCATGAGTCCAGGTATTACATTTGGGATGATCCGTATATGCTCAGAATAGGACCTGATCAGATTTTGAGGCGATGCGTGCCTGACCATGAAATTAACTCTGTTTTGACGTTTTGTCATGCGCACGCATGTGGAGGACACTTTGGTCCAAAGCGCACGAGCAGAAAGATCCTGGATTACAGATTTTATTGGCCACACTTGTTTAGTGACTCGTATAACCACTGCAGGAACTGTGACAGGTGCCAGCGCACAGGGGGCATATCAACGCGCAATGAGATGCCACAGACGCCAATTCTAGTGGATGAAGTATTCGATATTTGGGGAATTGACTTCATGGGGCCATTTCCTCCATCTTCCGGATATGAGTACATATTGGTCGCGGTGGATTATGTCTCCAAATGGGTTGAGGCTAAGGCCACCCGGAAGGATGATGGTAAGACGGTCGCTGACTTTTTGCGAACTAACATTTTTTGCAGGTACGGGGTGCCTAAGGCAGTCATAAGCGACCAGGGGACGCATTTTTGCAATAGGATAGTAGCGCAAGTATTCAAGCATTATGGAGTGCGCCACAAGACGTCCACCGCTTACCACCCTCAGACGAATGGACAGGCCGAAGTTTCCAACCGAGAGATCAAGCACATCCTGGAGAAAACTGTGAGACCGTCGTGTAAAGACTAGAGCCAGCGCCTTGACGATGCGCTATGGGCATACCGAACCGCACATAAGACACCAATTGGGACTTCACCGTTTCGGTTGGTTTATGGAAAAGCGTGCCACCTGCCAGTGGAGTTAGAGCACAAAGCATACTGGGCATTGCGCGTTTGCAACCTGAACCTAGACGAGGCTGGTAAGGAGCGCGCATTTGAGCTAAGCGAATTAGAAGAGCTGCGCCTGGATGCATATGAGGGGCTGGGGGATTACAAGGCGCGCACAAAGGCATTTCACGACAAAAACATCCTCAGACGCACTTTTGAGCAAGGAGACTAGGTACTATTGTTCTCCTCGCGCCTAAAGCTCATGCCTGGGAAGCTGCGCAGTAAATGGACGGGACCATACACGGTTACCAAGGTTTTCCCTTACGGAACAATCGAGTTAGAAAACGAGCACCAGCATCGTTTTCAGGTCAATGGGCAGAGAGTGAAAAAGTATTTAGGAGAACCGTGGGATGGCACAGCGCGCGAAGTTAAATTGGCAGAGCCAGAGATAGCAGATGCGCAAGTTGCTGCGCCAGAGTCGCCACCAGATGCACCAGAGGGAGAACTGGGAACTATTGCTCATCTTCTTCTTCCTCTTTACCTAACCTCGTTACTTATGACTTATCACATACTATTAACCATGCTGACCACCCTTCCGATCCTTTGCGCAGGACCAAGAAGAACACAACACATGCACAAGCGCAGGGTCACTCAGGAGTAGGAGTGGGGGAGGTCGCTGGCACACTTTTACGCAAGTAACGAGGTACAGTCGAGCCAACGACGTTAAACAAAGGCACTTGTCGGGAGGTAACCCGACATGTTCTACTTTTACACGTTTTTTTTTATAGTTTTCTAGTATCTTTTAGCTAGTTTAGGACTTGTAGTTTTAGTCGCGCAGCAGTGCACAGGTCAGTGCGCAAATTCAGTGCGCAGAACAGCTGCGCCAGATAGGGGGTATAAAAGGCCAGGACTTCGAAAAATTTCAGCATTTTTACAGTCGACCGTTGCAAAGAAGCTCCTGTCCTCAGCCTCCGCTCACCGTCCGGCGATCAACCAGCCATCCGTTTAGAAAGATTTGAAGAGCTTCCCGTCGCACACACACCAGGTAACCCTTCCCCTCAGTTTTAGTCTATTGGTTAGGGTTTGTGCGGTGGAAGCGTTGCCCTAGTTTTGAAATCGACCCTAGTTCGCCTGCACCATTCGGAGTTCTGGGCAGTGGGGTTTGTAGGCGGACGTTAGGCGACCTGTGGGTGACAGTTTCAGGGTGTTTGTCGGAGTTTGGATTTTTGAGCATTTGTGGAGCTTTGACCTTAGTTGACCGGAGGAACCCCAGTGCACCATGCAGCCTGCCGAGGATCAAGAGACCCCAGCATCATTTGCCAGCAAGTTTGAAGCCTTCATGAGGCTGGAGATGTACGGGACTCCGTACATCAGCAGGGACTTCCTGCGCGAGGTCGGGATGGAGGACCTCATTGTGGAGAAGCTCGCGCTGGCGGGCTGGGAATCGCTGTTGGAGATCAACAGCGCAGCTGACAAGGAGGATACATGCGAGTTTTTGGCATCGCTGGAGACGGCCGATCTGGAGATCAGGTACCGGCACAGAGGGATCTGGTACATTGCCTCGGCCAAGAGGCTGAAGCGCACGCTGAGGTGCGCCAAGGTGTGTGAGGCTGATATAGACACGCACACGAATCAGGAGGCGTGGCGTGAGATGGCGACCTGCCCAATTTTTGCCGCAAGGCGCAGCCGAGGACGCGAGCTGTGCGACCCGTGGATGTTCTACCTATGGCGCATGGTCGCCTATGCAATCATCGGGCGTTTTAATGGTGCGCCGAAGATCAGCCTGCTGGACATGGACATATTGAAGGGATTTTACTATGGGAAGAAGGTGGTATTTGTCTCGGACATGGTGGTCCATTGGAGTCGGGTCAGCACGAAGGGGCCGCTGACTTGTGGAGGAATGATCACGCACCTGCTGCGTGCGTTGCATGGAGAGCCGGAGTTGCCCGAGCACACGGTAGCGCCAGCTATTCCCCTGGACCGTGCCCATATGCTGCAGCTCAGAGCGGTAGCCGTGAGAGAGGATGGGACATTGGAATGGTGCTACCAGCTGCAGCCGGCCAGAGCGCCGAGGCAAAGAGCAGAGAGCAGCGCGCAGGCAGCGGAGGCCGCTGAGGAAAGGGAGATGGAAGAAGCCCCAGCGCCAGCTGCGCCTCCAGTCAGGCAAATGAGGACTCGTGCGCAGACTGGAGCGCGCCGGAGGGCGAGCGCACCGCAGGGGGAGCCAGTTGCCATAGCCATTGATGATTCTCCCCCACGTGCACAAGGAAAGCGCCCCATGGCAGAGGCAGAGGAGGCGCCTGAGGAGGTATCAGAGGAGCAGCGCACGATGTTCAACGTCATGCGCGTGCTCGAGTATTTAGCGCCAGAGGGGGCAGACCTGAGCATGAGCCCACCATCAGGGTGGAGATTTGGAGATTCTATCCCCCCCTCTCCTCAGTCTGCGTAGGCCGCCTCCAGGATCCCCCAGCGAGCCGCGCCAGCCAGCAACCCCTCCTACCCAGTCCCCGGTCCATGCAGCAGAACCCACCCCAGCAGTAGACCCTGTCCCAGCACCAGCAGCACCCCCCGCACAGCCTTCTGTTCAGAGGTCCCCTGAAACCGATCCCATCATAAGTTCCAGCTCAGATTCACTATGGGACCCTATCTCAGAGGAAGACCTCTTGACTCAGCCCGCCGCCGTTTCTGTAGTGCCGCCAGCCTCCAGTACCGAGTATGAGACCGATTCTTCAGATGAGGAGGCGCACGGATCCGCGGCTGAGTCCAGCTCCGAGGATATCTAGGGCTGCAGTGAGGGCGCGCATTTCTTTCGGGTGGTTTCTTATCTTTTTTGAAAACTATTGCTCGATGTTGCAATATTGTGCTGAATATTTTGTGACCCCTGACTATATTATTGCTGCGCTGACTATATGTTTTTCTTTCTTATATTCTTTATTTTGCTTGCATGCATGTGTGCGCTCTCCGTTGCGCTTGAGCAGGAGTCGTGGGGACACGTCTCTGTTTAAGTGTGGGGGGGTGATAGAGCCTATTTATACACATTATTTAGATCCTAACCCTATGCTTGTTTGCATTATTTTGTGTACAAGATTACTGGTTTCCAGTGTTTTTGTATTTCAGGGCAAAACAAGGGCCTGAGTCGGATACGCGCTAACAGGCAGCGTTTAGGACGCGCATCACACAAGCCTGCGGAGCTAGCGGCGCAAATAGAAGAATTGGCAAAGTCGACCACGATGCGGTAAGCAGATGCCGTGCGCCATGCGCAGATGATGGTGTTTCCAAATCTTGACACCACCAGATTTGGAAGTTGCCAAGGTTGGGCCTCTTGAGCAGTATATAAAGAAGAGGAAGTCTAGGGTTTGAGAGAATCATCATCAACACGAGAGAGCGGCAGTACTGGAAAACACAAGAACTTGTTGAGAGGACCTGCGCTGGCCGACTGCGCCAGCCGAGACTGCAACCTGCACGCACTGTTTGCTATTGCTTTCTTGGACACTTTAGTTATTATTTACTGTTTCTATGATGTTTACCACTAGCATGTCTAGCTAAACGCTTAGTATCGGTTGGGCATGAATCTATGAGTATTTCCTTTGAGACTTGCGCTTAATGCATAGCTTGTTTGCTTATATTAATTCTGTGCACATTGTTGGCAGCTTGTGACATGAGTAGGGGAAGCCTTGAACCGCAATCTTACTCTTGTTACTTGTTGTTGTATGTTAAACTAGTTGAATAGCCTGACGGTGCCAACTAGAAGTAACGCGCTAGGATAAGCAATTACTACCTTGATCGGATTCGTAGTTGTTTAGTCTAGTTCAAGAATTAATAGCTCATGAACTTTGATCGGAACATGCGCACATGTTAGGGAGCCTTGACCGGACACTAACTTAAGTGAACCAAACTATAGACATTTAGAGTCGATGATAAGGAATACACTCATAGAGGATTGTCCGCGCCGATACTTCTCATAGTCATAGTACTTAATCTCTACTGCCTGCGCACGTCTAGTGCAATTCCTGCGTTTACTACTGTTTACTCGCGCATCGCGCAACCCCCAATCACTCACACCCCCAGTTTTCGTAAGTGCAGGACACTAGTTAAAGCTAATCTACTGCCTCCCTGTGGATTTGACCCCGACTTAATCGCTGTACTAAGTGGAAGAGGAAGGATTATATTTGACGCGCACAACGACACGCGATCAAATTTTGGCGCCGTTGCCGGGGAAGCAACACAGATAAGCTTTAACCAGCTTAGGTTTTCTTTTAATAGTTAGTTATTTCAGTTTGCTTTATTTTCGTTGTTGTTTCTGACAGCGCGCAATCACCATTAGCCTGCGCAACCTTGAAACAGTTGCGCTGCGCAGATTCTAGTTGCGCATTGACAGACGCAGCAGCATTAGTTATCTTTTAATTTCGTTTTCTTTGAGATTTAGAACAGGTCATGGAGGATAACAGTGTCGTTGGAGACAACTTAGGGGACCGAACCCCGGAAGAAGCGAGAGCACATAACCGCGCAGCCATGTTCAGAGAGGAAGTGCAGCGCGAGGTTGAAGCAAGGATGGCCGCTGAAGTATATAATGCGCCACCCGCGCGACAAGCTGCGCGACGCAGAACGGTGCGCGAGATGTCAGCCCCACTCACTGTTAACCAGCCATGGTGCATCGTGCTTTCGCCAGACGGACATTTTGAAGTAAGGAGCTCGCTCATTCATCACATGCCTAAGTTCCACGGGATGAACAACGAAAATCCAGTCAAGCATGTGCGAGAGTTCCTAGTCATTTGCAAGAACATGAAGACCGAAGGGGAAAGCGATGAGGCGCTGAAGATGAAAGCGTTCCCATTTTCACTGTGTGACACGGCCAGGCATTGGCTAATGAACTTACCAGCAGGATCAATTCACACATGGGAGCAGCTGCAGAAGAAGTTCCTGGACAAATTTTATCCCGCAGCAAAGATCGCGCTACTCAGGAGGGAGCTGGCCGCACCTAGGCAGAGCGCAGGAGAGTCACTGTCAGAGTATTACGAGCGTTTCAGGGAGCTAGAGGCCAACTGCTACAATCACGGCCTGTCCCAGAATGTGCTGATAGAGAATTTCCTTAATGGACTGCTGCCCATGGAGCTGAGATTATTGAACGCATGCGCAGGAGGCGACATTTGCAACATGTACCCAGAAGACGCGTGGCAGCTGATAGAAGACTCTGCTGGGCAGGTAAGACATCAGCTAACACTTGAAAATAGTCGTGCTCGTTCTGTGCATCAGGTAGAAACAAGCGCTGAGATCAAGGAAATGAAGGCCATGCTGCAGAAGTTGATGAGTGCGCAAAGCACACAACCAGTTGCGCCAAAGGTATGCGAATTCTGCAATTCCACCGAGCACAAAACCGATGCATGTCCCACGCTGTTTGAGGAATCAGGAAATGTCAATGCTCTTGGAGGATGTCGCAGAGGGCCACAGAGACAGAATTAGCCGCGCTTTGGACTGGCCGCAAATGGGTTCAGATGGAAGGAGGAAAATAATTTCCAGAGGCAGTCCACGGATCAGCGCGCGCCACAGCAGACGCAACAAGCTGCGCCCTACAATCCACCGCATCGCCGCACTGACGCACCAGCGCATAACAACCAGCAACCGAGGCGATCTTTGGAAGATATCGTGGGGCAGCTAGCAGACACAGTGCGCAAAAATGACGAGAAGTATGACAAGAGGTTTGAGTCCATTGAAAAGCAGCTATCACAGATCGCTACCACGGTGTATGAGCTAAAAAAGAGCGATGGCAACCTGCCTTCGCAAGTGATTCAGAACCCCAAAGGAGGAGTCAATGCAGTGACACTGAGGACTGGGCGCACGATAGGAACAGAGCAGACTACGAAGGTGCCCGCGCAACCAGTTGCGCAAGTCCTGGTTCCAGCGGAAGAGAATGCGCAACCAGAGCAAGACGCTCAACCGGAAGTGCCAGCTACGAGCCCGCAGGGCGAAGCGCCAGGTATAACATAATTAAAAGACAAGGGCACGAATCGTACTAATATACCTGCACCTTTCCCTGTGCAGGCACCATCGGCTAGGAAGGAAGCGCTGGACAAGGAGCTATACGAGTTATTCAGTAAGGTGGAAATAAACATTCCCCTTATTGAAGCAGTTCGGCAGATCCCTAGGTACGCCAAGTTTTTAAAGGAGCTGTGCACAAACAAGAGGAGGAAAGGCGAGTGCGCACAGGTAATGCTAAATGCGCAGGCCTCAGCGATCGTGCAACATAAGGTACCACCTAAGTGCCGAGACCCAGGTACGTTCACCATCCCATGCACTTTAGGTAAAACCACAGTGAGAAATTGCATGATTGATTTAGGCGCATCCATAAATTTGCTACCCTATTCCCCATATGCGACATTGCGCCTTGGACCACTAAAGTCTGCAGGTCTCACCATTCAGCTAGCAGATCGGTCATGCAAACAACCTGCAGGCATGATAGAGGATGTTCTTGTGCGAGTAGGAGAGCTGGTGTTCCCAGCAGATTTCTATGTGCTAGAAATGGAGGGTGAATCAAGCACCAGCAGTGCGCAGATCCTACTGGGCAGACCTTTTTTGATGACCGCGCGCACAAAGATAGACGTGTGGAGGGGCACGCTCTCCATGGAGGTTGATGGCGAAGAAATCCATTTCAACATATTTAAGGGGATGCAGCACCCTCATGAAGATGCCACAGTGCACGCGATGGACAGCATAGACGACTTGGTCGCAGATGCGCAATGCGCAAGCGCAGGAAACGGACCTGAGACATTGGCACAAGCAGAGTTGGAGGAGCAGGAGGACGAGCTGAGCAGTGCTGAACCAGTACTCAGACAGGTACACAATATAGTTCATGTTTGCACTACTAATAAAATCTTGCCCTCTATTGAACAGGCACCCAAGATCGAGCTGGAGCAACTTCCAGAGCACCTCAAGTACATATTCTTGGGAAATGAAGACACCCTGCCAGTGATCATAAAGAAAGGATTAGAAGAGGAGCAGGAAGCGTGCTTACAGCAGGTGCTGCGCAGGAACCAGTGCGCTATAGGATGGACACTGGCTGATCTGCGTGGAGTGAGCCCAGACGTGTGCATGCATAGAATTCTATTGGAGGATGGTGCCACATATGGAGGTGGTGCAAAAAGAGATCCTAAAGTTGCTTGACGCAGGAGTCATTTACCCTATTTCAGAGAGCAAATGGGTAAGTCCAGTGCACGTTGTGCCTTAGAGAGGAGGAATCACTGTAGAAGAGAATGCGCAGGGCGAGCTAGTTCCCAAGCGCATCCAGACTGGATGGCGCATGTGCATTGACTACAGGAAGCTTAACGCAGTCACGCGCAAGGACCATTTCCCGCTACCCTTTATGGACCAGATGCTAGACCGATTAGCGGGGAAGCCCTACTTTTGCTTCTTGGACGGATATTCAGGGTACAACCAGATACCCATAGCTGCGGAGGACCAAGAAAAGACCACGTTCACCTGCCCGTTCGGTACCTTTGCATTTCGGCGCATGTCATTTGGGCTGTGTAACGTGCCAGGTACGTTCCAACGCCTTGTCATGAGCATTTTTTCTGATATGATTGGTATATGCATAGAAGTGTTCATGGATGATTTTACCGTATATGGAGGTACCTTTGATGCATGCTTAACACATCTTGATAAGGTCTTAGCGCGCTGCATTTCAAAGAACCTAGTGCTCAATTATGAAAAATGCCATTTCATGGTAACGCATGGTGTAGTACTAGGACATATTATCTCGCAGGAGGGGATCAAGGTAGATAAAGCTAAAATTGATCTTATTTCTAATCTACCTTATGCCACTAACGTGCGCGATGTGAAATCATTCCTTGGGCATGCCGGGTTTTACAGGCGCTTCATAAAGGATTTTTCTAAAAATTTGTATACCCCTGTCTAACCTCTTGCAAAAGGATGTGTGTTTCGAGTTTACTGATGAGTGCAGGGCCGCATTTGATAAGCTGAAGGAGGCACTGACCAGTGCGCCAGTGATGCGCGCGCCAGACTGGAACCTGCCATTTGAACTGATGTGCGACGCAAGCGATTATGTAGTAGGTGCAGTCCTGGGGCAGCGAGTGGACAAGAAGCCGCACGCCATTTATTATGCGTCGCACACACTGGACGTTGCGCAGAGGAACTACACCACCACGGAGAAGGAGCTTCTGGAAATTGTGTTTGCGCTGGAGAAGTTCCGTGCATATGTTCTAGCCGCTAGGGTCATCATATACACAGACCACGCAGTCATCCGTTACCTAATGACCAAGAAGGAAACTAAGCCGCGCCTGATGCGCTGGGTGCTCCTACTTCAGGAATTTGACTTGGAGATCAAAGATAAGAAGGGCACGGAGAATACAGTTGCTGACCACCTGAGCAGGATCGTGAAAGAAGAGGACCCAGGGCAGATCACGGAGACATTTCCTGACGAGCATCTGATGGCGCTGACAGGTAAGGTACCATGGTATGCGCACATTGCGAATTACCTGGTCACAGGTACGTTTCCTCCTCATTTCAATAAAACCCAGTGCATGAGATTGAAACATGAGTCCAAGCATTATCTTTGGGATGATCCCTATATGCTCAGAATAGGCCCTGATCAGATTTTAAGGCGCTGCGTGCCTGACCAAGAAATTAATTCGGTTTTGATGTTTTGTCATGCGCACGCATGTGGAGGACACTTCGGTCCAAAGCGCACCAGCAGAAAGGTCCTGGACTACGGATTTTATTGGCCGCACCTGTTTAGAGACGCATATAACTACTGCAAGAACTGTGACAGGTGCCAGCGCACAGGAGGCATATCAGCGCGCAACGAAATGCCGCAGACGCCGATCCTAGTGGATGAAGTGTTTGATATATGAGGAATTGACTTCATGGGGCCATTTCCTCCATCAGCTGGCTATGAATATATATTGGTCGCGGTGGACTATGTCTCCAAATGGGTCGAAGCTAAGGCCACAGGAAAGGATGATGGTAAGACAGTCGCTGATTTTTTGAGAACTAACATCTTTTGCAGGTACGGGGTACCTAAGGCGATCATTAGCGACCAGGGGACGCACTTTTGTAACAGGATTGTGGCGCAAGTTTTCAAGCATTATGGAGTGCGCCACAAGACGTCCACTGCTTATCATCCTCAGACAAATGGACAGGCCGAGGTTTCCAACAGAGAGATCAAGCGCATCCTGGAGAAGACTGTGAGACCATCGCGCAAAGATTGGAGCCAGCGCCTTGACGACGCGCTGTGGGCATACCGCACTGCGCATAAGACGCCAATTGGGACTTCACCGTTCCAGTTGGTTTACGGAAAAGCATGCCACCTGCCAGTGGAGATAGAGCACATAGAGTATTGGGCGTTACGCATTTGCAACCTGAACCTAGACGAGGCCGGAAAGGAGCGTGCATTTGAGCTAAGCGAATTAGAAGAGCTGCGCCTGGAAGCTTACGAGGGACTGCGCGATTACAAGGCGCGCACAAAGGCATTTCATGACAAGCATATCCTCAGGCACACTTTTGAGCCAGGAGACCAGGTATTATTGTTCTCATCACGCCTGAAGCTCATGCCTGGAAAGCTGCGCAGCAAATGGACAGGACCGTACACAGTCACCAAGGTTTTCCCCTACGGAACAATCGAGTTAGAAAACGAGCACCGGCATCGTTTTCAGGTCAATGGGCAGAGAGTCAAACGGTATCTAGGAGAACCTTGGGATGGCACAGCGCGCGACATTGACTTGGCAGAGCCTGAGATAGCAGATGCGCAGGTTGCTGCGCTAGAGTCACCATCAGACGCGCCAGAGGGAGAACAGGGGACTATTGCTATTATTTCTTCTCCCTCGTCACCTACCCACATTACTTATAATTTATCACATACTATTAACCATGCTGACCACCCGCCCGAACCTTTGCGCAGGACCAAGAAGAACACAACACATGCACAAGCGCAGGGTCACTCAGGAGCAAGAGTGGGGGAGGTCGCTGGCACACATTTGGGCACGTAACGAGGTACAGTCGAGCCAACGACGTTAAACAAAGGCACTTGTCGGGAGGTAACCCGACTCGTTTTACTTTTACATGTCATTCTTTTAGCTTTTCTAGTGTCTTTTAGTTAGTTTAGGACTTGTAGTTTTTTAGTCGAGCAGCAGTGCGCAGGACAGCTGCGCTTGTCAGGGGGTATATAAGGGCAGTACTTAGAAAATTTCAGCACTTTTTCACTCGACCGTTGCAAGAAAAACTCCCGCCCTCACACCTCCGCTCACCGCCTGGCGCTCAACCCAGCTTCAATTTAGAGAGATTTGAGGAGCACACAGCCGCACTCTCCCCAGGTAACCTTTCCCCCAGATTTGAGCAGATTTCAGTAGGGTTTGTGCGGTAGAGGAGTGCTCTAGGGTTTTGAAATCGCACCAGGCTAGAGTGCACCGATTGGAGTATTGGTTAGAGGGTTTTGTAGGCGGGCAGTAGGCGCCCATTTGGTAAAAGTTTCAGGGCATTCGGAGGAGTTTGGATTTTTGGAGTGTTTGTGGAGTGTTGACCAGAGTTGACCAGAGAGACCCAGCCACAATGCAGCCTGCCGAGGACCAAGCTACCCCAGCTCTCTTCGCCAGCAAGTACGCGGCCTTCCTGAGGCTTGAGATGTACGGGACTCCGTACATCAGCAGGGAGTTCCTGCGGGAGGTCGGTATGGAGGACCTCATCTTGGAGAGGCTCGCGCTGGCGGGCTGGGAGGCGCTGTTGGAAATCAACAGCGCAGCAGACAGGGAGGACACCTGTGAGTTCCTGGCGTTGTTAGAACCAGGTGAGATGGAGATAAGGTACCGGCACCGAGGGGTGTGGTACATTGCCTCGGCTAAGAGGCTGAAGCGCACATTGAGGTGCGCTAAGGTGCGAGAAGCTGACTTGGACGCGCACACGAATCAAGAGGCGTGGCGCGAGATGGCGACCGGGCCAGTGTTTGCCGCGGGGCGCAGCAGGGGACGAGAGCTGCGAGACCCGTGGATGTTCTACTTGTGGCGCCTGGTCGCCTATGCGATTATTGGGCGTTTTAATGGTGCGCCGAAGATCAGTTTGCTGGACATGGAGATCTTGAAGGGGTTTTATTATGGGAAGAGGGTGCTTTTTGTCCTGAACATGGTGCACCACTGGAGCCGAGTCAGCACCAAGGGGCCGCTGACTTGCGGAGGAATTATTATGCACCTGCTGCGTGCGTTGCATGGAGCGCCTGAGGTGCCAGAGCACACAATGGTGCCGGCTGTTCCTCTGGACCGCGCCCACATGCTGCAGATAAGGGCGGTAGCCGTGAGGGAGGATGGCACATTGGAGTGGTGCTACCGCCTGCAGCCAGCCAGAGTGCCGCGGCCAAGAGCGGAGAGCAGTGCGCAAGCAGCAGAGGCTGCACAGGAGATAGAGGAGGACGAGGCCCCAGCGCCAGTTGTGCCTCCAGTCAGGCGCGCGAGGACCCGCGCGCAGACTGGAGCGCACCGGAGGGCCCGCGCACCGCAGGGGGAGCCAGTGACCATTTCCATCGAGGATTCTCCCCCGCGTGCCCAAGGGAAGCGCCCAAGGACCGAGGCTGAGGCGGCGCCTGAGGAAGCATCAGCAGAGCAGCGCATGATGTTCAACGTCATGCGCGTGCTCTAATATTTAGCGCCAGAGGGGGCGGACTTGAGCATGAGCCCACCATCAGGGTGGAGATTTGGAGATGCGGTTCCCCCTCTCCTCAGCCTGCGCCGGCCACCTCCAGGTTCCCCCAGCGAGCCGCACCAGCCAGCCAGCCCTCTTACTCAGCCCCCAGTGCATCCAGCAGAGCCCTCTCCAGCCCCAGCACCAGAGCCAGCACCAGCAGCCCCAGAAACAGAGCCCACCCCCGAACCAGAACAAGTACCAGCACCTGCACCTTCCCCTGCCCAGCCGTCCATTCCAAGGTCCCCTGAAGCCGAACCCATAATTAGCACTAGCTCAGACTCGCTTTGGGACCCCGTCTCAGAGGACGACTTCGTGGCGCAGCCTGCCGCCCTTTCTGTTGTACCGCCTTCCTCCAGCTCCGAATATGTGACGGATTCTTCAGAGGAGGAGGCGCATAGTTCAGTGGCTGCGTCCAGCTCGGAGGACATCTAGAGCTGCGGGGGGGGGGGGGGGGGGGCGCATTATTTCTTTCGGGTGGTGTCTATTTTCCTTTATATGCTGAACATTATTCGATATTATATTGCTATATGTGTGCTGAACTCTTGTGCTACATATTTTGTTTCCCTATGCTATATTGCGCTGCTTTGACTATATGTTCTTAGTTTTTGTGTTCTTTATTTTGCTTGCATGCATGTGTGCGTTCTCCGTGCGCTTGAGCTTGAGTCGTGGGGACACGTCTCTGTTTAAGTGTGGGGGGGAGCGTCACCTTTACATTTCACGTTTTTTTTAGCATTTTAGTGTAGCTTAGTTTAATTGAAGGAAACAGTAGCAGTAGTGCGCTTAAGTACGGATTGCGCACACTGCTCAGCTTGTTTTGCGCTATCCATATTGCATGCGCTGCTATTAACTATTTTTAGTATTTTTTTTTCGTTTTTTTGCTCCTGTTAGTTGGGATATACAGGGGATGTGGAGTTGACAGAAACGCTCTAGAGAGGCGGTTAGTCGTTCGCGCTTCGGAGGTGAGGTATATGGTCGAGAGCGCTAGTGGGGGCCGGTGCTTCACGACCTTCGGAACAAGAGAGCGCGCTCAGTCACGCAGATGCCGAAGGCGAATACCCGAAAGCATGGCGAGGTGGGAAAACAGACCACCTTTCCTCTGGAAGTCGAGCTCAGGAAGGCGGGCGCGGGAGTAAACGCGTGCGCCGACCTGCGCAGACAGACCACGGAGGGAGAGCGGGGCGGTGTTCCATAGCTGTTATCCGGAGGCTGAGACTGGAACCGTTCTGAGAAAGATAGGAACCATAGACAAAGCTGTACAAAAGAAAAATACCAGCAGATGATATGCGCTACAAAAAGAATCAGCATGCGCACAAATAAGCACCAGCGTGCGCAAAGTCCACAAAGAAAGTCATCAAAAGGCTCGAGTTCCCAGGAAGTGCGCGGAAGAATCACGCACCGGAAGAAGCTTGCGCTGTTAACCATATACCCATCCTCCGAGTGAGAGCTGACAACCTGGAGCCTATGAAGAGCTATCTCCCAGCCATCCGAAATGATCTTCATCCTAGCTGAGAGGTAATGAATTACGAAATCATTATATTAGAACTGTTGAAAGCAGTTGCGCGTAGGGGGTAGAGCAGCGCAAGGTGATCAGTAGTGCAGATCGCGCCTGAGTGCAAGACTGTGTGCTAGACTCCAGAGAGGTAATAGTATCCGTGCATGAGTGCTTGTCAGAGGACGAACAAGGGGCAAGTGTGGGGGGTTTGATAGAGCCTATTTATACACATTATTTAGATCCTAACCCTATGCTTGTTTGCATTATTTTGTGTACAAGATTACTGGTTTCCAGTGTAATTGTATTTCAAGGGCAAAACAAGGGCCTGAGTCGGATACGCGCTAACAGGCAGCGTTTAGGACGCGCATCACACAAGCCTGCGGAGCTAGCGGCGCAAATAGGAGAATTGGCAAAGTCGACCATGGTGCGCTAACCGATTGCGCTAAGCAGATGCCGTGCGCCATGCGCAGATGATGGTGTTTCCAAATCTTGACACCACCAGATTTGGAAGTTGCCAAGGTTGGGCCTCTTGAGCAGTATATAAAGAAGAGGAAGTCTAGGGTTTGAGAGAATCATCATCAACACGAGAGAGCGGCAGTACTGGAAAACACAAGAACTTGTTGAGAGGACCTGCGCTGGCCGACTGCGCCAGCCGAGACTGCAACCTGCACGCACTGTTTGCTATTGCTTTCTTGGACACTTTAGTTATTATTTACTGTTTCTATGATGTTTACCACTAGCATGTCTAGCTAAACGCTTAGTATCGGTTGGGCATGAATCTATGAGTATTTCCTTTGAGACTTGCGCTTAATGCATAGCTTGTTTGCTTATATTAATTCTGTGCACATTGTTGGCAGCTTGTGACATGAGTAGGGGAAGCCTTGAACCGCAATCTTACTCTTGTTACTTGTTGTTGTATGTTAAACTAGTTGAATAGCCTGACGATGCCAACTAGAAGTAACGCGCTAGGATAAGCAATTACTACCTTGATCGGATTCGTAGTTGTTTAGTCTAGTTCAAGAATTAATAGCTCATGAACTTTGATCGGAACATGCGCACATGTTAGGGAGCCTTGACCGGACACTAACTTAAGTGAAACCAAACTATAGACATTTAGAGTCGATGATAAGGAATACACTCATAGAGGATTGTCCGCGCCGATACTTCTCATAGTCATAGTACTTAATCTCTACTGCCTGCGCACGTCTAGTGCAATTCCTGCGTTTACTACTGTTTACTCGCGCATCGCGCAACCCCCAATCACTCACACCCCCAGTTTTCGTAAGTGCAGGAAACTAGTTAAAGCTAATCTACTGCCTCCCTGTGGATTCGACCCCGACTTAACCGCTGTACTAAGTGGAAGAGGAAGGATTATATTTGACGCGCACAACGACACGCGATCAGGGGGAGCGTTACATTTACATTTCACGTTTTTAGCCTTGTAGTGTAGCTTAGTTTAGTTGAAGAAAATAGTATCAGTGGTGCGCTTGTGTGCGGGTTGCGCACACTCTTCAGCTTGTTTTGCGCTATTCATATTGCATGCGCTGCTATCAACTGTTTTAGTATATCTTTTTCGTTTTTTTCTGCTCCTTTTAGTTGGGATATACAAGGGATGTGGAGTTGACAGAAACGCTCTAGAGAGGCGGTTAGTCGTTTTTGCTTCGAAGGTGAGGTATATGGTCGAGAGCGCTAATGGAGGCCGGTGCTTCGCGACCTTCGGAACATGAGAGCGCGCTCAGCCACGCAGATGCCGAAGGCAAATTACCCAAAGCGTGGCGAGGTGTGAAAACAGACCACCTTTCCTCTGGAAGTCAGGCTAGGGAAGGCGGGCGCGGGTGTAAACGCGTGCGCTGACCTGCGCAAATAGACCAAGGAGGGAGAGCGGAGCGTTGTTCCATAGCTGCTACCCGGAGGCCGAGACTGGAACCGTTCTGGGAACACAGGAACCATAGATAAAGCTGTACAAAAAGAAAAACACCAGCAGATGATATGCGCTACAAAAGAATCAGCATGCGCACAAATACGTACCAGCTTGCGCAAGATTCACAAGAAAATCATCAAAAAGGCTCGGGTTCCCAGGAAGTGCGCGGAAGAATCACGCACCGGAAGAAGCTTGCGCTATTAACCATATACCCGTCCTCGGAGTAAAAGCTGACAACCCGGAGCCTATGAAGAGCTATCTCCCAGCCATCTGAAATGATCTTCATCCCAGCTGAGAGGTAACGAATTGTAAAATTGTTATATTAAACTGTTGAAGGCAGATGCGCGCAGGTGATAGAGCAGCGCAAGGTGAATAGTAGTGCAGATCGCGCCAGAGTGCAAGACTATGCGCTAGACTCCAGAGAGGTAATTGTATCCGTGCTTGAGTGCTTGTTCGGGACGAACAAGGGAAAGTGTGGGGGGTTTGATAGAGCCTATTTATACGCGCTATTTAGATCCTAACGCTTCGCTTGTTTGCATCATTTTGTGTACAAGATTACTGGTTTTCGGTGTTTTTGTATTCCAGGGCTAAACGAGGGCCTAAGTCGGATACGCGCTAACAGGCAGCGTTTAAGGAACGCAACACACAGCCTGCGGAGCTAGCAGCGCAAACAAGATAGGAAGTGGCAGAGTCGACTACGGTGCGCAGACCGATTGCGCTAACCAATGTGTGCAGTGCGCTATGCGCAAGATAGTGGTGTTTCCAAATCTTGACACCAATGGATTTGGAAGTTGCCAAGGCGGTCCTTGGGCCTCGTGAGCAGTATATAAAGAGAGGAAGGCTAGGGTTTGAAAGGAGGAACACAGACACATCACAACACACGAGAGAGAGGCAGAACTGGAAAACACATGAGCTACAGTGAGGACCTGCGCTAGCCGACTGCGCCAGCCGAGACACTGCAACCTGCACGCACCTGCTTGTTACTGTTTTCTTGGATACTTTAGTTGTTATTTACTATTTCTATGATGTTTACTACTAGCATGTCTAGCTAAACGCTTTGTATCGGTTGGGCATGATTCTATGAGTATTTCCTTTGAGATTTGTGCTTAATGCATAGTTTGTTTGCTTGTATTAATTCTGTGCACACGGTTGACAGCTAGTTGCATGAGTAGGGGAAGCCTTGAACCGCAATCTTACTCTTGCTACTCGTTTGTTAAATGTTAAACTAGTTGGTAGCTTGACGGTGACAACTAGGAGTAACGCGCTAGAATAATCAGTTGCTACTGTGACAGGATTCGTAGCTGCTTAGACTAGTTTCAAGAATTAATAGCTCATGAACTTTGATCGGAACATGCGCATATGTTAGGAAGCCTTGATCGGACAGTAACTTGAGTAAACCGAACTATAGACGTTTAGAGTCGATGATAAGGAATACATTCATAGAGGATTGTCTGCGCCGATACTTTTCATAGTCATAGTACTTAATCTCTACTGCCTGCGCACGTCTAGTGCAAATCCTGCGTTAACTACTGTTTACTCGCGCACCTGCGCAACCCAATCACTCACACCCAATTTTCGTAAGTGTAGGTTACTGGTTAGAGCGAATCTGCTTGCTCCTTGTGGGATCGACCCTGACTTAGCTGCTATACTAAGTGGAGAAGGAAGGATTAATTTGACGCGCACAACGACGCATGCAATCACACGCACACCTACACAATTGATTTAACTCAGAATAGCTACAACTCTGCTCTTCACACTTAGCATATTCTAATTAAACAATGTCATCGTAGGTTGCGATAACACACGCTTGTGCAGATTCTGTCCGCGTTGCTCCAAAGCCTTCAGCCGAGCCGTTCGAACTCTATCGTGAGTGATCCTGACTCTGGGATGCTCCCCCTCCCTCAGCGACCGCTTGTCACTAGTGAGAATAGGCCTTCTGCAGATTGTCCGAGTTCCCCACTCGACAATTCTCGTGCTGCTTCCGTGATCAGCCAACAAGCACTTCCTGCTCTGAATTGACCTTCTCCGATCAATGACCAGAATCTACAAGTCTTCGATCAGTCTTTGCTCTAACCACTCAGCTCTACGCTCACATTCTACTCTCGGTGGTGATCCAATCTCTCCGCTCTAGCACTCTGAATATATCTCTCGGTATATTGCTCTTCTCTTCGACTTTTGAATGGATGGATACTTTGCTGCTCTGCCCAGCCTCCTTTAAATAGGAACTTCATGCTCCATCAATATCAAATTTAGGAAGTCTTCCAAAAAGCTCTTCTAGATTCTTGCAAGTTTGTTGAGATTTGATTTCCTAAAACAAATTTTAGAAATCTTATCTTTACCTTGAGCTTGCTGAGTTGTTTGTTGCTGTTGGAATATCCTAAATCCATTAGGAAACAATCCCACGTGTTAATTCTTCAAATCTGTAATTTCTCAACTAGAGCAGGTGCTGGCCGATAGGATGCTCCAGCTCCTGTCTTCACAGGATGCTATAGCATCCGCTTATGCAACTGGCTTGTTCACCTTGTCGGCGCTTTACTGTGCTTCAGCTGCCATCTCTACATGTTGCTGTAGATCTTCTCCTCTTTGTAGGACTCTTGATAAGGACACATACTTTCTAAAAGATTCATGTCTTCAGGCTGACTTATAGGCTGCAATCTCCACTGAGAATATTCTATTATATGCTCTGGAATCTTTCTGTTGCTTCCTGGCTTCATATCTGGCCAGATTGTTCTTCGCGCCAATACTGCTATAGCAACTGCTTGTTCACTCTGGCTGGTTTTGCGCCAGCTACTGTCTTCACACGGGTAGCTGTATCATCTTGCTTTCAATCTTCACGATACTCTACCGACCTGTTGCGATTCTGGCAGCAACCCTCTGTGCGTTCTTTGGGCTGCTCCAAGTTGATATGTATGCTGCTGGCTGCTTCAAGCTGATCAGCATGTTGTTGGCTGCTCCAAGTCTTCATGGTATGCTATAGCATCTTCTGGAGATTGTCTTCAGAAAGCTTGCTCCAGCTTCTGCTGCAACGGAATGATATAGCATCTTGCTAGATCACCTTTAGCGGAGTTTGTCAATGATGTCACATACATTAACAATCTCCCCCTTGACATTTTTGCCAAAATCCAAGGACCCTTCTGATCTTAGGCAATTCTCATCTCGTCTTCAGACTCCTTCTCTAGCAGCTTCCTCAGCTTCTTCAGGGTTCATCTCAATTCAAGGACTCTGCTGATCTCAAGCTTTCCCCTAGCTTGTCTTCAGGCTTCCTCTCAAGTGGTGTCTTTAGCTAGCTTCTGCGGTCATGAGATGGAGTACCAACTGATCTTTGTTGCTGGTTTGTCAGTCTTTGGAAGAAGCTCCAGCTTCAATCTTCACAGGATGTTGTAGCAACTTCTTGGGCTGATTTTGTCAAGGATGTCATTACCTTAACAACCTCGTTGATTTTTCACTAAGGCATTCAAATCAGGTTTGATTTCAGCTCAATTCCACAAAGATTGAGCTTAGATAGGCTCTTGATACCAAACTGATATCAGTTCCTAAGTCTATTAAAGGGCTAAGAACTAAAATAGGTTAACTTGCAGTAAGTAAATAACCCGAGATCCGAGAGAAAACCACGGTGAACCTCAAGAATGAGACTCAGAAATCAATAGGCAATAATAGTTCAAATTACACAGATCTAATGACTCAAAATCGAAAACCCTAGATATAAGAACAAACGCACGATAAGCTAAGATTTAAAAGGAAATAGAGAAGAAGGCAGTATAAACCACGACAAAGACTCTTGATACTAGGCGCAGAATTAGCATAGCCTTGTCCTCGTCCTCCGCCCGGATCGCCGTCTTCGTCGACTTGGTTCTTCTAGGGCATAAAACTGTGTTCCCGGCTCTAATATGCAAATTGCACTATAGCACAGGTTTTCTATGGGGGCCAAGTTCGAATAATTAAACTTTGGCCCATAAGATATGCCTAATTAACTGGATTGAGATTGACATTGGTGATCCTGTATGTGCTGAATACCCACCACAAGCAGAGTAGCGGCAATGCCTCCCACACAACTTGTTGTAGACAGGCAATTTCTGGAGAACGGAGCTGTGAATTTTTGTACTTCTCCAAGATCTTGTACAAATTGGGTGGATTGTCCAGATCTCTCACCACTAATTATTACCAAACTTATATTAAATATTCATTCAAATTATAGAGACAAGTAAAATATCACCATGTCTTTAAATATGAGAGTTGGATGCTAAGATCTCCATAGAATTTACATTAAGGCTATATTCATTTGTACTTATAAGTAAATATAGGTAAATATAAGTACATATACTTCTTCAGATAGAATAACATTCAAGAAAGTACTCTTGACTTCCATTTGATACAACTTGAACTTCAGATGGCAGGCAAGAGCGAGGAGTAGTCTGATGGCTTCCAGACGTGCTACTAGTGCGAAGGTCTCATCAAAGTCGACGCCTACGATTTGAATTAACCTTGGGCCACCAGTCTGGCCTTGTTCCTTGTGACATTGCCTTTCTCATCAAATATGTTCTTGAAAATTCATTTGGTTCCATTGATGTTCACAATAGATGGTCGGGGCACCAAGTCCCACACATCATTTCTATCAAATTCGCAAAGTTCCTCTTGCATTGCAGCTACCCAGAACTCATCATCTAAAGGTTCTTTGATGTTCTTAGCTTCGATGCTGGACAGAAAACACGAGTTATTCATCATATTACAAAGGTTGATATGGGAAGTACCTTGAGTCCGTCTCCCTTCAGTGAGATCCCCAATAACATTGGTTAATGGTTTATTTCTTTGAACTCTTCTGGGAGGTAGTCGTGCTGGACTGGGTGACTTTAGCATTTTGTTCTTGTTCAAAATGGGTCATAGCATCCTATGAAACGCTTGTCAAAATAGGCGTGTTTGCCGGCAATCATGCCATTTTGACATACGTATTTTTAACCCTTTATAGTTGGCAAATGTATGTTTTAGGGTCAAGTTGCAGTCAAAAATAATTTATAAACCTTTGTAAGCTAAGGGTCGATCTAAACAAATGCGTGTGTATACTATGCAAGATAATGCCTTCGTTTAGCTATTTTAATATAGAAAAAGTTATAACTACCTAGCTAAGTGATTCTGACTCAAGAACAAGATTATGCAAATAAAATTAATATTCCAGAATCAAACTTCACCCATGCCTAACACACAAATCATGCAATAATTCTAACAATTCAGTCACACAATGGAGTTATCGAAATAACCTAATAACATCAGGCAAGCCGCCTAATCACAGATCATTGCTTGAATTAATCTAGACCGTAGAATGTCGCCAAATCACGGATTATCAACAATTTTGATTTATTAAGCTTAGAATTTTCAGACAAACAATGTCAGCTTCCCTATCGATTCATGTACTAACAATATAGCTACCATGCTTCAATATTAATTCTATTCAATCCAGTTAATTACCTCAGACCCATTGTTTGTCTGAAAATTCTAAGGTTAATAAATCAAAATTGTTGATAATCCGTTATATAGCAAGATATAGCATGCCTCAATCGGACAACGATCATGCGCTTGGAGAGCATTTGAAAAAGAATAGGTCAATTTGCCCAATATTTGATCTGTATTCGTTGGAATATTTTTTTTTCTTATTTTGCTCCAAATAGGCTATAAAGCTTCAGTTTAGTAAACTTTGACTTAGAACAAGAGTAGCGTGGTAAAATGACAATAAGAAGTCCGATAAACTAACATAAATGATCGAAAGTAAACGTGTGAATATTTAGTCGATAAATCGACCGATCAATACCTAACGCATGACCCGAAATATCTTCCAAGTGTATTTCAAAACATGAAATGATCTTTCAGTATTTTTCAGAAGTCTTACTTTCGATCCGTTTGTGAAATTTATACAAAATTGGATCCATGGGGGGATCCAATACGAGAGGCCATTAATTTTGCAACTTTGTATGCTAATGGCAAAGCTTTGAACTTCGCAGTTTATAATTATTTGAGTCATTACAAAATTGATTCACTAACTAATAGTCGAATAAAAATTGCTAATATTTCACTTATATCAGTAAATATCAATATCTATAAGTAAATATTAGTAAAATAATAAACATCAGTCATTTTTTCAATAATAAAGAACACACATTTGGGAAGACATTAAACATACACTAAAAGTTGAACTACATATGTGCCCCCACCCAATCTCTCTATTATGAAATCTGAAGTTGTAGACAACATCACCATCTCGTCGCCGTTTGCACGTGAAGTGTCAAGTCACTCGTGCTCCGGCCTCCATGTTCATGGCTCTTGTTCTTTCAGATTTCCTTCAACCTCAAATCCTTATGTCCGTTAGAAATAGAGTCACTGACTTACTATTAAATCATAACCTCAAATTTTTGAGACCTCACGGGCTCATCATCTAAAACAGCTTTTAAGATGTCACCGAACCCACATATCTGAAGTTTCAGACCTAACCCTAATATGTGGATACCTCTCGTGAAAGTTCCTTTGATCTTTTTAGTTCCCATTATGGCTGCATGCCCCGATATATTCTATCAAAATACAGCAAGTTCCTTTGATATTTTAATGGAAAATGTCAAGGGACAATGCGTAGTTTAGCTTTTGGGATTAATTTCTAGCCGAATAAAATTTATAATATCGGTAAGTTCAATTGTCGATCTAAGGAGCAAACATTATATGCGAACTAGGTGTAAATTAGAATTTCCTTATCTATTCAAGTGAATTCTACCGAAGTTAGGATTTAGATCTAACTTAATCGAAAAGAAAAGTAAATAATAGATTTTAGAAATCAAGGAAAACACACAATTATAGGAATTCTAGTTTGTCTAACTTGCATCAAACCTACTGGAATAAAATCATACAAGAAAATCATGTATATAATTATGGAAATAAATTTTGTGTACTCTAAGTAAGTCAGACACTCTTAAATTATTACTTTTTGAAGTACATCTTGTAATATGAGTCTTGTCAACAAGGCATGGACTCTATTATTGATAATCATTAATATCCTACCAACATTGGTACTATTAGTTACATTTGGAACATATTAAGTCCATGTTTTTAAAATAATTAATGTTAATTCCAGCACCAAACTACGTACTACTATTGTAGCTAACATAATAATATCAGTTCTACATAACTTTGGTTAATTGTGAAAATGCTGAATGCTGGATGACAAGAACTTGTCAAACTTGTTGAACAAGCTACGCAGTATGATGAAACGACAGAAAGTAATTAATCCTACTTGCTAAGTGCACAAGACAGATTACTCAGTTTGGCTATAAACCAGCCTACGTCTGGAGGGCTTATCCTAAGCCCGTGAGAACAAATTCACTATATCACGATCGAGTACAAGAACGTTATAGAACAGCAGACTCCCTCTCTACTCTAACCTCTACTCATCTAATAGTGACTGGCACTCAAGCTCTCCTTGAATGTGAGACCTCCCGTCTCTACCCACTGTTATAGTCTTTCTCCCGAATAGACTCTCCTCCGCCTGGTGTTGTTGATAGCTCAAGATTTTGAATGCTATCTAGGTTGTCTTTGATGCTTGAGTAATCTCTCAATACCAGCTCCCTATTTTCTTCTCAAAAACATACCTTCATAGGTCGTGTGCTGCTTGTATTTATACTCAGTTGCAGCCTGAGATGTTGAGATAAGCATGAATTTTGTTGAGATATTTTCCTTTAATGCAAGTTTGTTGGAGTTGATCCCTTTGAGATTGTTCGTTGACCTTCTTGATAAGTTTGTTACGATTTGGTTGTTTCTCCACCTTATCTTTAAAATCATATCTGCTGATATTTCGCATATGTTTTGATATGATCTTATTTCGAGGTTGTACCGCATTGGTCTTCTGTACAACATCTTGTACAGTTTTGTGCAAGCATGTCATAGCATCCACAATCCCCCCCCCCCCTCTTTTTGATGTAAAAGCCACAGGTTTTTAAGGGTTTGGAGGAGGCTGCACTGGGTACTTCATGTCCTTGATGAGATTGGGAATTTGTGCCTGCTGCATCGTGAGAAAGTGGTCCTAGCCCAAATGCCCTCTTGACCCGGTATTGCAGCTGCTGGAACATCATCCGAGACATCTTTAGTAACCCCTTGGAGATCATTGATGTGGCGCTCAATAAACAACTTGTAATCTGATTTTTCCTCCCAAAGTGTGTTTCTTGAATAGCTAGGGCAGGTCCTTTAAAGCAAGCATTTCATCAGTGTTGGAGCGCGCATAGGTTCAGGGTTTCCTTCTTCTAATAGTTCTTCCTCTTCGGTCATTTCTTCATCTGCACTGGATTGTTTGTTCGAACAGTTTCTTGTACATCTCAAGTCTCTTCCTCTGCTGTCTTCTGAGACTCCTTTGCTCTCTAAATCCACTTGCTTTCGCGCCTTGTGCTTGAGTCCATTCTTCGGATGTAGCAGTTTCTTCTAATATGTCCTGATCTGTGGCAGTAGTAGCATCTTCTTCTCCTTCCATGCTGTCGATTTTTGTGCAAGTCTGGATGTGATTGGGGAGATCTTCTCAGCTTCTCTGACAAACACCATTTTGTTAGTTGTTTTTATTCCAGTGAATCCAATGCCTCTCGTGTCTTTAATTGGTCTTTGCATGGATAGAATTGAGTTTAGCTTGCTAGTTCCGATATTGAGTATTCTCTGAAATTTCTTGAGGGAGCTTAGTTCTTCTGTGACTTAAGCAAATTCTTATTGCAGCCGGTTGATGATTCTCCAGTGCTCAGATTTTTCTTTGTCAAGGATGTTGTTCTAGTTTTGCTGTTCAGAATTCTCCAGTAGCATTCACAATATTATTGTTGTTCTCCTCATGCACATCCTCTTCAGAATCTCCATCACTCCATGTAGCTGTTAAGGATTTGTTGTTATTTTTTCGAGCACACTCTTCCTGAATGTGTCCATATCCCTCACATTCTCTACATTGAATTTCCTTCGGATGACTTGGTCTACTTTGTTCCTTTGAGTCGAGCTGTCTGCCTCTGGTCAGGGAATTCCCTCTAGATCTGAGCGGACTGTCCCACCACTTTCTTGTTCAATTTGTTCATAAACCTACCAAACTGCTTACTTAAAAGATCCATTTCTTCTGACATATCCTCTTCATTGTCATATGTTTCAGCTTTGAGTCCGATGGTTCTTTCTTTGAGTGCCGACTGGTTGCTGGTTATCCTCATTTCATAAGTGGTGAGTGATCCCATCAGATCATCAAGTGGCATGTTTTTCACGTCCTGGGCTTCCTCAATGGCGGTGACTTTCATTTCGAATCTAGTTGGCAGAGATCGTAATGCTTTTCGAACCAGCTTCTCTTCGGGCGTTGTTTCTCCTAGGTTGAAAGCTTGATTTGACAGCTCCCCCAACTTTGCAAAAAACTCTCTTATGGTCTCGCCTTCGCTCATCTTTAACTCTTCAAACTGGGTGTTGATCATCTGCATGTGGGACAGCTTCACTTTGTCGGTTCCTTCATGGTGAGTTACCAGTATGTCCCACGCTTCTTTAGCTATCTCACATTTTGAAATAAGTTTGAAGATCTTCTCATCTACTCCGGCGAAAATGGCATTCAAGGCTTTTGCATTGGTGGTTCGGGCCCATTCTTCATCCTTTGTCAATCTCGTTTCCTTCAAGCTTGTCAATCTCGCTTCCTTCTTTGTCCTTTGTCTTTGAAGCACTCCATGGTTTTAGAATGGCTCTACATGCTCGGTCGTCGATGGTTTGAATGTATGCTTTCATTCTGGCTTTCCAGTAGCCGTAGTTGTCTTCGTCCAGCAGCGGAGGTCATGTTATGCTCTGTCCCTCTCTCATACACATCGTTCTTCAGCCTTTACACCAAGATCTTTCACTCTGTTTATTGAGCACGCTGCTCTGATATCAATTGAAAATGCTGAATGTTGGATGGCAGGAACTTGTTCAACTTGTCGGTAGTACAACTTGTTGAACAAGCTCTGCAGTATGATGAAACGACAGAAAGTAATTGATCCTACTTGCTAAGTGCGCAGTTACCCAGTTCGGCTATAAACCAACTTACGTCTGGGGGGCTTATCCCAAGCCCGTGGGAACTCATTCACTATATCACGATCGAGTACAAGGATATTACAAAACAGCACACTCCCTCTC
This sequence comes from Umbilicus rupestris, assembly GCA_963678935.1. Classification (NCBI taxonomy): domain Eukaryota; kingdom Viridiplantae; phylum Streptophyta; class Magnoliopsida; order Saxifragales; family Crassulaceae; genus Umbilicus; species Umbilicus rupestris. The sequence goes on from OY787614.1 coordinate 12,448,220, forward strand.
TATTTTAACCTCTACTCATCTAATAGTGACTAGCACTCAGGCTCCCCCTGAATGTGAGACCTCCCATCTCTACCCACTATTATAGTCTTTCTCCCGAATAAACTCTTCTCCGTCTGGTGTTTGTTGATAGCTCAAGATCGAATGCTATCCAGGTTGTCTTTGATGCTTGAGTCATCTCTCAATATCAGCTCACTATTTTCTTCTCAAAAGCATACCTTCATAGGTTGTGTGCTGCTTGTATTTATACTCAGTTGCAGCCTGAGATGTTGAGATAAGTACGAAGTTTGTTGAGATATTTTCCTTTGAATATCCTTTGAAAGTTTGTTGGAGTTGATCCGTTTGAGAGTGTTCGTTGACCTTCTTGATAAGTTTGTTACGATTTTGTTATTTCTTGACCTTATCTTTAAGATCATATCTGCTGATATTTCGCATGTGTTTTGATATGATCTTCTTTCGAGGTTGTACCGCATTGGTCGCCTGTACAACATCTAGTACAGTTTTGTGCAAGCATGTCATAAAATCCACAGATTGTAAATTTCGTTGATGGTAGTTTTTAACAAAGTATTCTTATGACAGTTTCATATAGAATATATCATTTAGTAGGTAGGCCGAATGAATTTATGTGCATAAATTTCAGATATTGATTCACAGCATAAAAATAATATTTGTTAAATGCACAAGAAGAGTTTTTATTCTTGATCTGGCTAGTGATAATTTATTTTCTTTAGATCAAAACCTAATATCCTATGCTTTCTTGGAGAGATAGTAGGTGTCCGAATCTTGATTTTTCATCTCGAAATTGAGCTTTTATTTAGAAGCAAACATCTAAGCTTTTCTCGACTTTCCCTTAATGATTTTTAGTTGATATGGTTGCAGTGCATAGCGAGACGGCCATATCATTTAATAATCACTAGCTGAAAACTCTATGCTTATTTTTCATCCCTTTCCATCCTAGTGATCGGTATGGGTATTGGCATAGGATAGTTTTTGATTGTTGATTTGACCTACTTATTTTCGACATGTTTAAGGAGGTTTACCTCTCTGATTTTACTTTCAAATTGTGTCTAGTTTGTCCTGATCAAACTTTTTATGTGCGCTCGTGAAGCCCATAAAGATAAATAAGTCGATTATTTAATTTTTGATCTATATTCATTCAAATCTTAGCACAAAACATCATTTTACTTTGAATGAATCCGAAGGCCTATATTTATGAATATTTACCCTGAAATACTAGAAGAAATGAAAAATGATAATAACAAGTGGGAAAAAGGCTAAATTCTATTAAGAATGTAAAATAAGCAGAGCTTTTGTAGGTTAAATGTGGGAAGGCAGTAGAGGCCTCCTGAGGGCTCAATACTCTTTAAGATAGTCCTCATGAAAAGGTCCCGAGTGATTTTAGTAAATGTGATCGGGCATTTAGAATCTGAAATTACTTTGGCAACTCACTGCAAGTTAAATTGAAATGATTAATTGAAAGTGTCCTAATAGATGATGAATTCACGATATTTTGATCGAGTGGACGGAATTTGATTCCTTTTTTATAATCATCAATTGTTTTTGGATTAGGTTCAAATTTTATTGAAATTTGAGATTCTGTCTGTTACAAAAATCAGTTATCGTATCCTTGGAAGGAAGCTGTTGAAGCTCTTTCCTTTCATTTTCATCATCTTCCATCTCCTTTTCCAGTTCCAGCTCAGCATACGTTACTGCAACAAAATCATCAACCCTTTTACGAACCTCACGTCACTGATTCCGGTAATCTCGACCCATTTCGATTCCGCAAACCCGATTAGAGTTTCGCTCCGGAATCGTTGCTGATCTGGATCCAGGAGCGGCCAGGTTAGAAATCTGCATGTAGATTGGGACGTTGCTGCGGGTGATGATGGGATTGGCGAAGATGATGAATTCTGAAATTGGGAATTTTTTTAGGGTTTGAGATTTTTTTGATGGGGAATACATGCGTAGGACCAGCAACATTGGGCAAGACAGGGTTTCTACAATCCGTGACAGCCGCGGTTTGGCGCACAAACCCTCCCCCAGATGACCGCCTGCCGCCCCCGGCCAAGAGTGAATCTGCCGACACCAATGCAGGTTCAAGGGCGTCCATTGACAAGGAGGGATCTTCCGCACCGGTGACTCCGCCATCTACGGAGAAAATGGATGCAGCAAAGCCTGTAGACAGGAAGCCTTCGGAAAATGCTAGGCCGAAGGCGATTCATGTGAAGCGTGTTTCGAGCGCTGGGCTGCAAGTTGAATCAGTGTTGCAAAGGAAGACTGGTAATTTGAAGGAGATTTATGAGCTGGGGAGAAAGCTCGGGCAAGGTCAGTTTGGGACTACGGTGCATTGCATTGACAAGGCGTCCGGGAAAGAGTTTGCTTGTAAAACTATTGCGAAAAGGAAGCTGACGACTGAGGAGGATGTGGAGGATGTTAGGAGGGAGATTCAGATTATGCACCATTTGGCTGGTCATCCTAATGTGATATCAATTGTGGAAGCTTATGAGGATGCAATTGCTGTTTATGTCGTGATGGAGCTTTGCGCTGGCGGGGAGCTGTTTGATAGGATTATTCAGCGAGGGCATTATACTGAAAGGAAAGCCGCCATGCTTGCCAGGGTCATCGTCGGGGTGGTGGAAGCCTGCCATTCTTTAGGTGTTATGCATAGGGATTTGAAACCGGAGAATTTTTTGTTTGTTAATCATGAAGAAGAATCTCCACTCAAGACCATCGATTTTGGACTCTCCGTGTTCTTTAAACCAGGTATGTTTGTCAGATGGCTTCTTTAATTTGTTCCCTGAGTTGCTTATTGAGATTAGGATTAGTAGTTCACTTGTTTGATCCCATTATATGTCAGGTGAGCAATTCACCGACGTAGTTGGAAGTCCTTATTACGTAGCTCCAGAAGTGCTGCGCAAACTATATGGTCCTGAATGCGACGTCTGGAGTGCTGGAGTAATTATTTACATTCTGCTTTGTGGCGTTCCTCCCTTTTGGGACGGTGAGCAACATTCTGTAAAATACTTTCTTGGTTATCATTGTAAGTTGTAGATCCGGATAAGTTGTTTATGTCGTGGAGCAGAAACGGAGCAAGGAATATTTGAGCAGGTTTTGAAAGGTGAACTTGACTTTGTGTCGGAGCCATGGCCAAGCATATCTGATGGTGCAAAGGATCTTGTAAAAAAGATGCTTGTCAGGGATCCGAAAAAGCGGCTTACTGCCCATGAAGTTCTCTGTAAGTTAAAATTAGCTGTGGTAAGCGTTGGTCGCTACGTGTATTAATTTTAGTCTTGGTTTCAGGCCACCCATGGATTCAGATCGATGGAGTTGCTCCTGATAAGCCTCTTGATTCTGCTGTTTTGACTCGTTTAAAGCAATTCTCCGCCATGAATAAGCTCAAGAAAATAGCCATAAGAGTGAGCACTCAAGTCCCTCAGAATTATTTCTGAAGATTATGTACTGAGTGGTTTAGTCCTGGGAATTTGTGTAATTGCAGGTCATTGCTGAGAGCCTCTCAGAAGAAGAAATTGCTGGTCTTAAAGAAATGTTCAAGATGATTGACGCAGATAACAGCGGACAAATAACTCTGGAGGAGCTGAAAGTTGGGTTGGAAAAAGTTGGTTCCAAACTCAAGGATTCAGAAATCTCAGACTTGATGCAAGCAGTAAGTTCTTCATACAATCAAAATATGGTAGTAGATAAAGTGCTCAAGTAGGGAATCCTTGGTATGCAGGCTGACATAGACAACAGTGGCACAATAGACTACAAAGAATTCGTAGCAGCAATGCTGCATCTAAATAAAGTCCATCAGGAGGATCATTTGTACGCAGCATTTTCCTACTTGGACAAAGATGGAAGTGGCTACATTACCCACGACGAGCTTCAGCAAGCATGCGAATCTTTTGGGCTACAAGACGTGGACTTAGATGACGTCATCCGCGAAGTTGACCAGGACAATGTAAGTTGCTCATTAATTGTTTTTCAGGGTAAAACTGTGCTCATAACATGTTTTGTTTATCAGGATGGGCGGATTGATTACAGGGAATTTGTGGCCATGATGCAAGATGGAGGATTTGGGAAGAAGATTACCAATAATAGCTTAGCTCCCAGGCGAAGAACAAGTTAGACATGTGCTTCATGACATTTCTCATTTATATATAGAAAATGCTACATGTCATGGATAGATAGACAGACATTGTATTGTATATAGCCTTTTGCATTATTATTTATTCAGCCGACCTAAAAACAATTTTTTTATTTTATTTCATAGTTTTACATGGAAACTAGCCTCTTACCCTTTAGCGACGGAAGTTTTGTTCGTCGATAAAATGATAAAGCGACAACGAAATGCGGATCCAGCACGCAGAACCGAATAGGAATCAAAACTAGTGGAAGGCCGATAACTGCTTCCACTCGCCTCCATCATCCATTCCGCAGTTCCTCGAATTGCACAGTTTCCCCAGCGGAAGAGGTATCATTCGAACCCTAATCCACCGATCAGTATTGGCTTTCCTGGGTCTTCATTTCCCCAGTTGCTGGGGTCATGATTGTGTTTTGGAAGATGGGTATTTTTTGTTTTGGGTTGTGATTAGCAGATGTTGTTGTGTCATCAATGGTTAATGAGTTTAAAGGTTTTAGCAACCTCTTTGATTTGGATGAGTTGATCCTTTTTCCGGAAGCTTTTGTTAGATTGGACGAGACGAGCCTGAATTGCAGTTTGGTCTTGAGATGTAAAAGACAAGGAAATGAAGGATTTCCGAATTCCGGATTTTTCTTAACGAATATAATTTTGAGTGTCCTATGTGGCAAAATAGAGTCATGTAACCTGTTTTGTTTCTGGAAATGTCTTAAAATGCATAGAGCTTGATTCGGGTGTTATGTGTAATGGCTTGTGTTGGATTTTACGTATGTGTGAAATTGGTCTGTGTTTGTAGTTTCACTTCATTGCTGTTTGTATTCAGTTGTGAAACCAGTGGTCGGAACTAATTGAATGGTTAGAAATTTGAATCACTTGTTTGAAGTGCTGGTATTGGTATTGCAGTGAAGAAGTTGGTCTCTTGAAGAGATCATGAATCGCCTCAGCAGCCCTGCACGTCTGATGATAGTGTCGGATCTTGACCATACAATGGTTTGTTGTGGCGATTTTATACTTGACAGGTTTGTGTTGGTGCGGCTTTACTACAGCTGATGTTATGTGTGCAGGTTGATCATCATGACCCTGAGAACCTTTCGCTGCTTCGGTTCAACACACTATGGGAAGCCAAGTACCGCCATGATTCTCTCCTTGTATTTTCTACTGGAAGATCACCCACACTTTACAAAGAGTTAAGGAAAGAGAAGCCCATGCTGACGCCAGATATAACCATCATGTCGGTCGGTACCGAGATAACATATGGTAACCAGATGGTTCCAGACGATGGTTGGATTGAAATTTTGAATCAGAAATGGGATAGAAACGTAGTTGTCGAGGAAACAAGCAAACTCTCTGAGCTGAAACTTCAGGTACTGCTCGCACTTCAATTAAACATTTGATGCACTTCCTCGTTCGGCGAAAGCAGAAAGTTAACTTGTGTCACAAAATCCATTGTGAATTATTCATATCTTGATAACTAAACTATGGCGCAGTCAGAGACTGAGCAACGGCCGCACAAGGTTAGCTTTTATGTGGACAAGGCTAAGGCACAAGAGGTGACAAGGTTCCTCTCACAGTGTTTCCAAGAGCGCGGGGTAGTAAATTTTGCAATAACCTTTTGCTCCTCAATAAGTACTGATATTGACAAACAATGCATTCTGATTAGCGAGCGCATTTCAAAGTCTTTTTATGTGTTATTCAATGTTGTTAGTTGGACGTAAAGATCATCTACAGTGGTGGAATGGATCTTGACATTTTACCTCAAGGTGCCGGGAAGGGCCAAGCGCTTGCATATTTGCTTAGTAAGTTTAAGAGGGAAGGAAAACTACCCATTAATACCCTTGCTTGTGGTGACTCTGGAAATGATGCAGAGCTTTTCAGCATTCCAGATGTTCATGGTGTTATGGTTAGTCAAAGTGTGCGGTGTTTTTCTATAATCTTAAGCTTAATTGTACCTCGACGTCCATGTTATCTTACTTTGTGCGGTATCTAGGTTAGCAATGCGCAGGAAGAACTTTTGCAGTGGTATGGTGAAAATGCGAAAGGTAACCCTAAGATATGGCATGCAACCGAGAGGTGTGCAGCTGGCATTATACAAGCAATAGGTCACTTTTCCCTTGGTTCCAATAAGTCCCCAAGAGATGTGATGGACTTTTCAGAGTGCAAGCCGGAAAACATTACTCCGGGTCATGAAATAGTGATGTTTTTCTTGTTTTTCGAGAGATGGAGACGAGCAGAGATTGAAAACAGCGATCTCTCGTTGGAGAGTCTCGAAGCAGCCTGTGTATGTTGCATAATCCTCTCTTCACCTTCTTCATACATATGCGCACAGTGTTTAGTATTTTACCATCATCTTGAGTTTATCGTGTGCTTTACAACCGAAAATCATTTACTTTTACTGTCTATCGAGATTGGAAAAGTACACTATGGAACCCATTATTTGCCCGCTACTGGGGCAGTTGTCTAATCTATTGCTTGTCGACATGGCAGATTGAGTCTGGTGTATATGTGCATCCATCTGGCCATGATGAATTGCTTCATAATTCTATAGCACTGCTGAAAAAGTGTTACGGAGACAAAGAAGGCAAACCATATAGGGTCTGGGTGGATCGGTGTATATCCTCACAGATCAGTCCAGACACGTGGCTAGTGAAGTTTGATAAGTGGGAAATATCGGGTCAGATTTCGAAGTTCCTTAATGCAACTGCAAAAAACGTCATACTTCAACATTGTGCATCCTTTATGTTTTACTTATGTTTGCAGTGCTTTGCAACATGGTTCCACTCTTCCTTAAACTTGTTCAGTAGAATGCTATTAACTTGTTCATCGTTCTCGATTAGGCTTATAACTCAATATCGGTTACCCTGACACCCTTTTTTGGTTATTTCACAGGGGCAGAGCAACATGGTGCCAGGGTGACAGCTCTGCTAAGTCGTAAGGTAAACAGTTCTCTATAGTAACCCATTGCCTCACCTCTGCATTTATTTAAAAGAATCTGATCTGAGAACATGAGCAGTTTGTTGAGTCACTGATTCTTACAAGCTTGGATTGATTTATGAGTAAGATAACATAGGTTTCTTGCAGGATTCATCGGAAAGGTTCACTTGGGTGCATGTGCAAGAGACATGGCTGGACGGTTATATCCCAAAAGACCCTTCAAGGTGGTATTTCTAGACTGCCATGGAAATTCTTCACAAATGACAAGGTATGTATGGCCTTTTGTTTTCTCTTATGACGCGTTAATAAAGGGAAAGAGTCAGGTGAAACCTCAAGGGCTAAGCAGTATTTGCTACCGGATAATGTCTGAACCGGTATTGGTTATTTCTCGTTGCTACCTTATATGTATTAATAATATATGTTATGGCTGATAATTTTGATAAATGTCTTTGTTTGATGCAAGTTGGTGATGAAGTATTTATCCTGTAAATAGGGAAATCCATGATTCAGACACAAAATTTAAATGATCTGAATTACCCATCATTTCCTCCCCTTATAACATTTGTTTTTTTGAGTTTTGCTTCGCCTCCTGGGAAGAGGGTCCAACTTGTAGCCAAATGGTTCAAGGGATTAAAGAAAGAAACCATGCCTGCTAAAAGTATCCTTCATAATCGAAACATCAGATTCCAAACACCACAACTGTACGCTGGATACCGACATAAGACAAGATTCTTACTCTCAGTTTCTAGTCCTCACTCATCTTCACTCTGCATCCTCCACATTCTACAATATTAGATGAACTTATGTATACCTTCTCTTCCCACAGTCAGTCAAACTCACTCGGCAACTCCGTGACGGGCCATCCTCATAATCTCTGAATCATCTGAGTTTGTCCATAAGCTGATATTGCTGACATATAGAGGCTGATGATGAAAAGGGTCAAGGTTCATTCATCTTCATAACATTCATATCATCATCTTCTTCTTGGTCTTCCTCAGCTTCCCACTTGAACTCAGCATACATTCCCAACACCATACTGCATCCACCATAAACCCATTAGCCAAAAACTCAATCTTGAGCTGTAAAGTTGATGAACAAACTTATGAGACAAAACAGAAAGCCTTGCCAGTCCTCCGGTGAAGCATGTACTGCCTTACAAAGTAGCATTTACCCCTTTAAGAATCTTTATAAGTCTCCCAGATGAATTTCGCGTATAGCTCCAGAACCTCTCCATCCCCTGGAATCATTAAAATCACTCTCCCATGGTATTCATCTGCCCTTGTTGTATCCTGCACCACCTGCTCATCACACCAATGCGAAAAATTTCAGAAAAATCCTGGTATGGACCTTGGGGCAGGTGCACTCGGGTTTGCTGCGGAAGCGTCGGATCTAGATTGCGGAAGGTTGCGGGCTGGAAGTCCGCGCCTCAGACGGACTTTATGCAGGTCCATGGTGCGGCTTATGCTGCGGGCACTCGCGGGATCTCGGCTGGTAATGCTCGAATCTAGCGCGGGCCTTGCGTAGGTTTGCGGACCTCGCCTGGTACTTGCGGGATTCTGCGGATTCGGCGGGCAACGTGCGGGAAACTAGGGGGCAGGACTGGATGATGTGCGGACAACGCCGGGCCTTGTGTGGGAACTTGCGGAAGATGGTGGGATGAGTGCAGACAATCTGCGGCAATGTGAAAACACTTGCGGCAGATTGCTAACTGATGAAAATGGGTGGGCTTGAAATGGAGATGGATGAGATTCGAAGGTGTTTGGATGGAGATGGAGTTGTGAGGGATTTGTAAACACAAAGATGAGACAATATACTCAAAAATAAGATAGTTCTATTGCTAAAACAATCTGCAAAAGAGTGTTACAAATGCTATAAGACGTCTAACTCTTGTAACACAAGTTGGACGAATGAATACTCCTACACTAAGCTAATCGATCAAGAGGTAACTTATGCTTGTTTGTTTTGTTTTCTTGATGAAGAGCAAAGGAGGAGCGGGTTGGCTTTTCTAGGGGAGGGCCAACCGAGGGGTCGCCTTGGCCGTCATTATTTCAGCCATTACTCAGGCTCCCTCTCCCGTGTGATCCTTCCTCCCCGGCTGCTTTGCTCATCTCTTGACCAGCTGGGTGCAATAGATCATCATAAATGCAAGGAAAAGCCATGTGCGATGCGTGTGGAGCATGGAACACATGCTCCATTGGAGCTGTTGGGACTTCCATCAATGCATGCTTTGACTCCCCCGGTTGCTTTCCATCATGCTCAGCGTTTTGGGCAGCAAGTGTATGGGCTGCAGCTGCTGTGTTTAGCTCCTTTAGTTGCTGCCTGGAATGCTCAGCGTTTTGGGCAGCTGCTGGTGCGTTTTGGTGGCAAGGCGGCCCTCCATGGAACTCGGTGTTTTGGCCTTCTACGGACTTGGGTAGCACAAGTGGTCGGCCTCCTTCTTGGAGCTTAGCTCCTCGTCCGTAATGTTGCACGTCGTTGCAAGTGACTTGGAGGTCATCTTGCGGATCCATATAATTTCCGCCCCTTTGGAAATCAACCTTGGCCTCAAGGTTCTTTTGGGCCGCCCTCTTGTATCCTTCTCGCAGTTTGGCGTAGGCCTCTTGCCCTAGCTTGTTCCTTTCTGACGTGATGGATCTTCCAGCATAGTTTGCCTCATGCTCGGGTTTGCATCGGTGTGAGCTCTCCCTTCCCAAAGTCGGCTGCCTTGTAGTCGGATGGGCTTATGCCGTAGGGTCCCTTGACGACTTTCTTGATTCGGACTCCCTTGATGTGTGGCTTTTGGTGATGCTTTAATCTTGGCCATGCGGGGAGGTGTGCCGGTTTCATCTTCCCATTTAGCAATCTTCTCCGATAGGTTGAAGCTAGGGAACTGCTCATTGAAGGTCTCTATGGGCTCCCAAGTAGCGTCCTTTTCGGGCATCCTCTTCCATTTGATGAGGATTTCGCCGTGTCCATCGATCATCGGATTCCTCGTAAGGCCTCAGGGATGAATGAGGGCTGGTATCCCAGAAACCATTCCAACTCTTTTATGAGGCGTTGTGTCACCAGTCTTTTGGCTGGCTTCAAGAGTGATGCATGGAAGACCGGGTGTATGTTGGAGGTGTCGGGCATCTTTAGACGATAGGCGACTTGGCCTATGCGTTTCTCCACTTGATAGGGCCCAAAGTATTTCGGGGCGAGCTTGTTGGGTCCTTTCCCCGTAACGGTAGTCTGCCGCCTGGAAGATAGCCTTACCAAGACATAGTCTCCTACTTGGAATTCCACTTCTCGCCTTTTCTCGTCGACTTGCCTCTTCATATATTTGTTGGACGAGCAGAGTTTCTCTTTAAGCTTCTCTATGGCTTCTTCCCTTATTCCTAGCATCTCGTCCACTTGTTGTACCGTGCTTGTAACTCTCTCATAAGGGATGAGCCTTGGATGATCCCTCCCATAAAGCACCTTGTATGGAGTCGTTTTAATAGTCGTGTGCCATGAGGTGTTGTACCAATATTTAGCCCACGGAAGTAGCTTTGCCCATGTGCGGGGTGAGTTAGCCGCGAAGCACTGTAGGTATGTCCCTATGCTCCGGTTGACTACTTCGGTTTGCCCATCGGTTTAGGGGTGATAGGCCGTGCTCCTCCGTAGTTATGACCCTATGAGCTTGAATAATTCGATCCAGAAATTGCTGAGGAAAGTCGGGTCCCTGTCCTAAATGAGTACCTCTGGTACCCCATGCAAGCGCACCACTTCCTTGATGAATACTTCGGCCACGGTTTTAGCGGTGTGTGGGTGACTTAGGGGCACGAAATGTGCGTACTTACTTCGACGGTCTACCACGACATAGATCGACTCGTATCCTCCGGATCGCGGAAGCCATTCGGTGAAGTCCATTGTTGCTTCTTCCCATACCTTGTTGGGTACTCCCAACGGTTGCAAGAGTCCCCCGGGTCTTCTATGTTCCACCTTGTTCCTTTGGCAAGTCTCGCATTCCTCCACGACTTTTCTCACATCAACTTGCATGCCCCTTCCCCCCCCAATAAAATTCTTTCTTGAGACGCTTGTAGGTAGCTTGCACTCCCGAGTGTCCTCCCACAAATGAGGCATGGAACTCTTTTAAAAGTGTGGGAATCATAGTCGAGATATTGGGCAGCACGAATCGCCAGTCATACAAGAATCTTCGCCCAACGATGGTGTATTCTGAGCCGCCCTCCTTTGCGGCCTTCGTTTGTTCCTTGAGCTGGCCGCTTTGGTTATCATCATCGATAGCTTCCCAATCCAGCACCCCTGGAATGGTGATCGCCTGCCAAGCTATCTCCTCGCTGGCCTCCTTGCGTTCGGATGAGTTGTCCGAGAGGGTGGTGGGTTCCTCTCGGTTTCCTTCCTCGAGCGTCAAAGTGTGGAGTGAGGGCTCTCCTTCTCCCTCGTGCTCATCTGGTTCGGGGTCGTCACTTGGCGCCTCTTCCACCAAAATGACATGTAATGTCTTTGGGCTGCACCTATGGCGGGGTATGTATTTCTCGTTACACCGGTAACAAAGCCCCTTCGCTCGCTTGGCTTCATACACGGCAGTGACATATCGGTAAGGTTCGCTCCTAGCCGGTGGTGGTGGTGTCTCCTTAGCCTTGTGTGGGTGTCGCTTAAGGGCTTAGGCTTCGAGAAATTCCCTGCAAAGCGTTTGTTTCTCTCGGCCAAGTCTCGGGACTCCACAAGTTGGGCGAGGGTCATGGCCCAGGTGAGGATAGTGGGTTGGAGAACTCTCATGGCCGCGCGGATGCTTGGCTTGAGTCCTCTCATGAAGTTACCCATCAAGGCCTCCTTCGTAAAACCATGTAGTTCACTTCAAAGTGCCTCAAATCGATCACGATAGTTGCCTACCATTCTCTCTTGAGTAAGAGCAAAAAATTGCTCGTGAACTAGTTCGGCACTTTGGCCTTGGAATCGCTCGATGAGAGCTGTCCAGAATTCATGGCAAGAGAGTGCCCCGCCTTCAAGGCATATAACCGCAGCCTTAAGCTTCTCGTGATCACGATACTGATTTACCTCAAAGTACTTCTCGGTACGGTAAATCTAAGTGCTCGCGCCAACACCCTCGAAAACGGGCATTTCAAGTCTTCGGACAGTAGCCCTTGACTCGACCCGTGATCCCTCATGGAAGTCGGCACGATAGCCTCCTCCCCTATCAAAAGGATCGTGTGGAAATTCATAGTCATTAGTGCGACTAGAATTTCCGCGCTCGTAGACACCGCTGCGTATATAACCATGAAAGGGACTATTGTGCAAGGTCTCCTCACGAGATCCATATTAATCTTCACACCTTAAGGTCATGAGTGGGACCAAAGCGTGTCGGTCTCCCGTTGGGACCAAGTTTACCCCCGCGCGGATGACCATAAGTCAGGTCATTACGCGAGTTCCCCTCATAATATGAAACTTGTCCATTGAAGGACTTGTTTCTAATGTTGCCGTTTTCGTTGGCGTGGAATGGACTTAGGCCATTCACCGCTTCATTACTTGGCATCAATGTCATAACGAGATGGTGGGTCTTGGAGATCCGTAAGGATGAGATTCTCCTCGACCACTCCTTTCCTTTTATTAATTAAAAGCGAAGGGTTTTTGGAAGGTATCTCATTAGTTTGAGTCACGGAGGACTCGGTGGTGGGTAGGGCATTTGCTATCTTGGCCACGGGATGGCGAGAGCGTCCAGCTTCTCCTCCAAGGACGTGAACCTTTGTGCGGTCTCCTTTTAGAAGGCTTTGTTCTCTGCATGTTGGGCTCGGGTCTCCTCTTAGAAAGAGCAAAACTCCTCCATCAAAGCTATGTGTTTCTCCTCGGCATTGGTCATTCTTTGCTCCATTTCCGTGCGGCTTCTTTTGGTCATCTCTGGGATCTACTACTCTGAGGCCAAATGGTATGGACCTTGGGGCAGGTGCACTCGAGTTTGCTTCGGAAGTGTCGGATCTAGATTGCGGAAGGTTGCGGGCTGGAAGTCCGCGCCTCGTACGGACTTTATGCGGGTCCGCGGTGCGGCTTATGCTGCGGGCACTCGCGGGATCTCGGCTGATAATGCTCGAATCTAGCGCAGGCCTTGCGTAGATTTGCGGACCTCGCCTGGTACTTGCGGGATTCTGCGGATCTCGGCTGGGCAACGTGCGGGAAACTACGGGGGAAGACCGGATGATGTGCGGACAACACCGGGCCTCGTGTGGGACTTGCAGAAGATGGTGAGATGAGCGCGGACAATTTGCGGCAATGCGAAAATACTTGCGACAGATTGCTAAGTGATGAAAATGGGTGGGTTAGAAATGGAGATGGATGAGATTCAAAGGTGTTTGGATGGAGATGGAGTTGTGAGGGTTTTGTAAACACAAAGATGAGACAATGTACTCACAAATCAGATAGTTCTATTGCTAAAATAATCTGCAAAAGAGTGTTACAAATGCTCTAAGACGCCTAACTCTTGTAACACAAGTTGGACGAATGAATACTCCCACACTAAGCTAATGCGATCAAGAGGTAACTTATGCTTGTTTGTTTTGTTTTCTTGATGAAGAGCAGAGGAGCGGGCTGGCTTTTATAGGGGGCCAGCCGAGGGGTCACCTTGGCCGTCATTATTTCAGCCATTACTCCGACTCCCTCTCTCGTGTGATCCTTCCTCCCCGGCTGCTTTGCTCCTCTCTTGATCTGCTGGGTGCAATGGATCATCATAAATGCTAGGAGGAGCAGTGTGGGATGCGTGTGGAGCATGGAACACATGCTCCATTGGAGTTAAAGCCGTTGGGACTTCCATCAATGCATGTTTTGACTCACCCGGTTGGTTTCCATCATGCTCAGTGTTTTGGGCAGCAAGTGTATGGGCTGCAGCTGCTGCGTTTAGCTTCCTTGGGTGCTCAGCGTTTTGGGCAGTTGCTGGTGCATTTTGGTGGCAAGGAGGCCCTCCATGGAACTCGGCGTCTCCGGACTTGGGTAGCATAAGTGGGCGGCCTTCTTCTTGGGACTTAGCTCTGCGACCATAATATTGTACATCAATGCAAGTGTCTTGGAGGTCATCTTGCAGATCCATATCAAATTTACACACAAAATTGGCCACAAATCAGCAAATCCAGAGCTCAATCGATTGTTCGAGCTTATAACTGAATCTGAAATTGATTTTTCAAACATGAAATTGATGCTTGAATTGGTGGAATTTGATGATTATACCTCATGAAGAAACCTAGCGTAGTTTCTCAAAAGCAGCGGATCTATAGGGGTGAGCTTCAGCATCTGCTTGTAATACACATCAAGCTTGCTGCTCCAGTCACCATCACCGCCTCCAAATCCATCACCGCCGCCTCCACCGAGCTGCTTCCCCTTCTCGATTCCGATCCCGCCGCCAGGAACTCCAACCTCCTCATCAACCATAAACTTAGCTCCATCCCAAATCCCGAGACCAAACATCAGTTTCGCCTCACTCCCTGGCCACCACCACTCCTCGATCCTCCCCGATCTAGATCCACACTCCACTGCTCCGGCTATCATATCAGGTTTCGACATCGCTCGCCAGATAGGTCTACTCTACTACTCCTCCCATCACTCAACTTCAACTGTGTAGAAAGCTTTGTAAAATCTTCAACGCTAGCGCGTCGGTCGTGGATGGAGAGAAAAGAGTTGATTATGGGCGATAATGCAGCGGTGGAAGAGGCGACGTGGAGCGCCGGAACGGAGCTGGTTCACAGTAGCACTGCCTCCATTTTTGCCGCATTTACCTGGTTTTGTTGATGATCGCATTTTAGTTCAGAAGTTGCTGTGATAGGGTTTATATAGTGTAGTGTCTTTGAGGTTGATTTGATGAAGAGTTGAATTTGTGATGAATAAGAGCGAGACACGTCACTACGCCATTTTACATCTTATGTGACGTTTTTGGATTGTGTAATATGAACATATGTCACAAGTATGTGACGTAACAACCCATATTATGTCGCGGGAAACAACCGTCATATAGGAGACATAAAGTGACACATCTTATACATCATATATGTCGTTGTCATATAGGAGACATAAAGTGACACAACTTATACATCACACATGTGGTTCTCATATAGGAGACATAAAGTGACACAGCTTATACATCACACATGTGTTTGTCATATAGGAGGTATGAAGTGACACAGTTTATACATCACACATGTGTTTGTCATATAGGAAGCATGAAGTGAGACAGCTTATACATCACACATGTGTTTGTCATATAGGAAGCATGAAGTGACACAGCTTATACATCACACATGTGTTTGTCATATAGGGAGCATGAAGTGACACAGCTTCTATGAAAAAAATCTGCTTTTACTTTTTACTGTAGATTTCGTTTCTGACTTGTCACATCAACCTGCAAATTGTCACATAAGCTGTCACAAAAGTACAATTCATATTTGAATTTGAACACAATGTTGTATCAACTAATAGTAAAAAATAAATGCATAGTACAAATTTTCACCAACTAATTATGACTTCAACCTATATAAATCCTACTACAAAACTTGTAGCTTATCCTACCACCATCTTCACTTTCCTCCATTTTCAAGTTGTTTGAAGTTGGTTGAAGTTGTTTGCAAATTCTGGGGAAGTTGTTTTCCACCATCAAGCGTTCTCATTTAAGTTCCAGGTAATTCTAAACTTTTTATGTGTTAGCATTAATTTAGTTTGTATCAACTACGAATAATTTTAGTACGTTTAATTGTTATAACTTATACTGTCATATATGACACAAACATTATGCGTACAGATTGTGTCATATAAGTTTTATAAGTTTTTCTATTTATATGATCTAAATTTTTACAGCAAGAAATGGATAAAAGATGGATAGAACTAGAGAGATGTGATGTTCGATATACTGAAGGAATTCTCGAATTTATTGAATTTGTTAGACATAATTGTTTGGGGGATGCATATATATGCCCATGTAGGCGATGCAAATTGCACAACATAAGACGTCTTGCATTGGATGAAATGTATGGGCATCTGATTTATAGTGGTATGATGCGTGATTTATGTCACTTGGACTTCTCACGGGGAAGTTGCTAGCGGTCCTTCTGTATACATGATGAGAGAACAATATGTTTCAGAGCAGATTATGCGAGGAAAAATGAATCATATTGATGATACTTACGCTACAAATCCAACAATGGAGATCATTAACAATGCATTCCCACACCGAGATGCACATGACATGGGCACACATACTATGCACGAGGATGTTCAACATGATCGTTTTGGAAAGGAAGCTTCCGAGAAGTATCACAAGCTTCCATATGAAGCCCAAACTCCAACTCATGCTGGTAGTGACAAAACTGTGCTTGATACAAGTTTGAGAGCAATGCAGCTTAAGTTTGATAATGGATGGTCTGATAAGAGTTTCAGTGGTATGCTAAAGTATGCTAAAGATTTACTTCCAGTTGAAAATAAGCATCCTGCTAGCTACCGTGATGTGAAGAAAATTCTGAGAAATATGAGTTTGGGCTATGAGACTATTCACGCATGTGAGTATGGTTGTATTTTATACTACAAGGAGAATAAGAACTTACATAATTGCCCAGTTTGCAACGAATCGAGATATATCCAAGACGAAGGGATAAGCAGAGTCCCCAAAAAAGTGGTTAAATATTTTCCGTTGACTCCTAGATTACAACGACTTTACATGTCATCCCATATAGCAAAAGAAATGCGATGGAATGGTTATAGACATAGCAGAGATGATGATATTATTCGACATCCAGCCGATGGAAAAGCGTGGCAAGATTTTGATACAGAGTTTTCAGACTTTGCTCATGAGATCCGAAATGTTCGTCTTGGACTTGCAACAGATGGATTTAACTCATTTGGAGTATCCGGTCTTTCTCATAGTGCATGGCCAATCGTTGTGATGCCTTATAACTTACCACCATCGATGCGTATGAAGAAAGAGTTCAACTTCCTCACTATGTTGATTTCAGGACCAAAGTCCCCTCGAAAATGTTTGGATGTCTTCATGAGAACGTTAGTTGATGAGTTGAAAACATTATGGAATGAAGGTGTTGTCACATTTGATAGGTATGATGGTTCATCATTTCTAATGCGAGCAGCAGTTATATGGACCATAAGTGATTTTCCAGGATTGGGAATGTTAGGGGGTTTGAAAACAAAAGGGTACAAAGGGTGTCCAATGTGCTTAAACGAAGTTGATGCTCAACATATTTATGGCAGAAGAATGGCTTATCAGGGGCATCGTAGATGGCTTGATGAATGTTGATAGAGCCTAGTTATACACATTATTTAGGTCATAACCCTATGCTTGTTTGCAATATTTCATGAGCAAGATTACTCGTTTCCAATGTTTTTGTATATCAGGTCAAAACGAGTCCTTAAGTCGGATACGCGCTAACAGGCAGCGTTCTAGGAGTGAAAGATCAGCCTGAGGAGCTAGCGGCGCAAACAGAAGAAGAAACGGCGAAAGACAGCAGAGGTGCGCTAACCATATGCGCTAATCAATGCCGTGCGCCAGGCGCAAAGTCCCAGTGACCAGATTTGGAAGTTGCCAAAAGATGAACTTCCTGGGCACTATTTAAACAAAGAAAGTCTAGGGTTTCAAAGGAGGATCGGAACATCATCACTCAGTGGCATTCCAGAGGCACTGCGCGGCAGAACTGGAAAACAGACGGACCTGTCAAGGAGAGTTGCGCCAGCCGACTGCACCAGCCAAGAGAAGACACTGCACGCACTATTTGCTACCGTTTTCTCTGATACAGTAGTTGTTATTTACTATTTTATGATGTTTACCACTAGCATGTCTAGCTAAACACTTAGTGTTGGTCGGGCATGAACCTATGATGTATTACCTTTGAGACTTGAGCTTAATGCATAGTTTATTTACTTGTATTAATTCTGTGCGTACTGAGACAGTTAGTTGCATGAGTAGGGGAAGCCTTGAACCGCAATCTTACTTGTGTTGCTTGCTTGTCACCTGTTAAACTAGTTGCATGCGTAGGGGAAGCCTTGAACCGCAAACTTACCGTGACAATTAGGAGTAACGAGTTAGGGTAGGCAGTTGCTACTGTGATAGGATTCGCAGCTGTTTAGTCTAGTTCTAAGGATTAATAGCACATGAACTTTGAACGGAACATGCGCACGTGTTAGGAAGCCTTTACCGGACACTAACCCAAGTAAAACACAAGCTATAGATGTTTGGAGTCGATGATAAGGAATGCATTCATAGAGGATTGTCTGCCCAATACTTCTCATAAATATAGTATCTCATCTCTACTGCTTGCGCACGTCTAGTGCAATTCCCCGCGTTACGATATTCGCTGTTACTCGCGCATCGCGCAAAACCCCCAATCACTCACGCAACCCCCGTTTTCTTAAGTGTAGGTTACTGGCTAAAACTCACTGCTTGCTCCCTGTGGAGATCGACCCTTACTTAACCGCTGTACTAGTGGGAGAGGAAGGATTATATTTGACGCGCACGACGACGCGCGATCAAATTTTGGCGCCGTTGCCGGGGAGCAACACAGCTAAGTTTTAGCTAGCTTACATTTCCCATTTTAGTAACTAGTTATTTCATTTTGTTTTGTTTTCTCGTTGTTGTTTCTGACAGCGCACAATCACATCAGCCTGCGCAACCTTGAAACAGTTGCGCTGTGCAGATTCTAGTTGCGCACTGACAGACGCAACAACTTCGTTGCCATTTAATTTCGTTTCTTGAGTTTGGATCAGGACATGGAGGATAACAGTGTGGTTGGAGATAACCTGGGAGACAGAACCCCAGAGGAAGCAAGGGCACATAACCGCGCAGCCCTATTCAGAGAGGAAGTGCAGCGTGAGGTCGACGCACGGATGGCCGCTGAACCATACATTGCGCCACCCGTTCGTCCAGTCGCGAGGCGCAGGACAGTGCGCGAAATGTCAGCCCCACTCACTGTTAACCAGCCATGGTGCATAGTGCTTCCGCCCAACGGACAGTTCGAACTGAGGAGCTCACTCATCCATCACATGCCCAAGTTTCACGGAATGAACAACGAAAATCCAGTCAAGCATGTGCGGGAGTTCCTAATCATTTGCGAGAACATGAAGACCTTGGGGGAGAACGATGAAGCGCTGAAGATGAAGGCGTTCCCATTTTCATTGAGCGATGCAGCCAAACACTGGCTGATGAGCCTACCCGCAGGATCAATCCACACATGGGAGCAGCTGCAGAAGAAATTCTTAGACAAATTTTATCCAGCAGCGAAGATTGCGCTGCTCAGAAGGGAATTGGCCGCGCCAAGGCAGAGCGCAGGGGAGTCTCTGTCAGAATACTATGAACGTTTCAGGGAGCTAGAAGCCAACTGCTACAATCACGGGCTTCCTCAGAATGTGCTGATAGAGAACTTTCTGAATGGACTGCTGCCCATGGAGCTGCGACTACTGAATGCATGCGCAGGAGGGGACATTTGCAACATGTACCCGGAGGATGCATGGCAGCTGATAGAAGATTCTGCTGGGCAGGTAAGACATCAATTGACACTTGAAAGTAGTCGTAATCGTTCTGTGCATCAGGTAGAGGCAAGCGCTGAGATCAAAGAAATGAAGGCCATGCTACAGAAGCTGATGAGTGCGCAGAGCGCACAACCAGTTGCGCCAAAGGTATGTGAATTCTGCAGGTCCACTGAGCACAAGACAGACGAATGCCCAACATTTTTTGAAGAAACTGGAGATGTAAATGCCCTTGGAGGATGGGACAACAGAGGACCGCAGAGGCAGAATCAGCCGCGCTTTGGGCTTGCTGCAAATGGATTCAGATGGAGAGAAGAGAACAATTTCCAGACACAGTCCACAGCAGACGCAACAAGCTGCACCCTACAATCCACCGCATCGCCGCACAGACGCACCAGCGCAGAACAATCAGCAACCAAAGCGATCCTTGGAAGATATCATGGGGCAGCTAGCAGACACAGTGCGCAAGAATGACGAAAAGTATGACAAGAGGTTCTAATCCATAGAAAAGCATCTATCACAAATTGCAACCACGGTGTATGAGCTGAAAAAGAGCGATGGCAACCTGCCTTCGCAAGTGATTCAGAACCCTAAGGGAGGAGTTAATGCAGTAACACTGAGGACTGGGCGCACAGTGGGAACAGAGCAGACCGCGCAGGCGCCCGCGCAACCAGTTACGCAAGTCCCAGATCCAGCAGCTCAGAGTGCGCAACCAGAGCCAGAGGCGCAATCAGAAGCGCCAACCACGAACCAGCAGGGCAAAGCGCCAGGTATGTCTCACTCGACAAACAAGGACAAAAATTGTACTAACATACCTGCTCCTTTCCCTGTGCAGGCACCACTGGCGAGAAAAGAAGCACTGGACAAGGAACTATATGAGCTGTTCAGCAAGGTGGAAATCAACATACCTCTCATAGAAGCTATTCGACAGATTCCCAGGTATGCGAAGTTTTTAAAAGAGCTGTGCACAAATAAAAGGAGGACAGGCGAATGCGCACAGGTAATGCTAAATGCGCAGGCCTCAGCAATCGTGCAACAAAAGGTACCACCTAAGTGCCGAGATCCAGGTACATTCACTATCCCTTGCACCTTAGGTAAAACCACGGTAAGCAATTGCATGATCGATTTAGGCGCATCAATCAATTTATTACCATATTCTCTCTATGCGACTTTGCGCCTTGGACCACTAAAACCTGTAGGTCTCACAATTCAGCTAGCAGATAGATCGTGCAAACAACCTGCAGGCATGATAGAAGATGTCCTAGTTCGAGTGGGAGAGCTGGTGTTCCCAGCAGACTTTTATGTGCTCGAAATGGAGGGTGAATCAAGCGCCAGCGGTGCGCAGATCCTCCTAGGCAGACCGTTTCTGATGACTGCGCGCACGAAGATAGACGTGTGGAGGGGCACGCTCTCCATGGAGGTAGATGGCGAAGAAATCCATTTCAACATCTTCGAAGGGATGCAGCACCCACATGAGGACGCTACTGTGCACGCAATGGACAGCTTTGACGATTTAGTCACAGAAGCGCAGTGTGCGAGCGCAACCATAGGACCAGAGCTACTGACACAGGCAGAGCTGGAGGAGCAAGAGGAGGAGCTAAGCAGTGCTGAACCAGCACCCACACAGGCACTTGATATAGTTCATATTTGCACCGCTAACAAAATCTTGCCCTCTATTGAACTGGCACCCAAGATCGAACTGAAGCAACTCCCGGAGCACCTCAAGTACATTTTCTTGGGAGATGAGGACACCCTGCCAGTGATCATCAAGAAGGGATTGGAAAAAGAGCAGGAGGCGCGCTTACAACAGGTGCTGCGCAGGAACCAGCGCGCTATTGGATGGACTCTTGCTGATCTGCGCGGAGTGAGCCCAGACGTGTGCATGCACCGAATTCTGTTGGAAGATGGTGCCAAACCATCCAGGGAGGCTCAGCGCAGGTTAAACCCAAATATGATGGAGGTAGTGCAAAAGGAAGTCTTGAAGTTGCTTGACGCAGGGGTCATATACCCAATCTCAGACAGCAAATGGGTCAGCCCGGTGCACGTTGTGCCAAAGAAAGGAGGAATCACGGTGGAGGAGAATGCGCAGGGCGAGCTAGTTCCCAAGCGCATACAAACTGGCTGGCGCATGTGCATCGACTACAGGAAGCTGAACGCTGTAACGCGCAAGGACCACTTCCCGCTACCCTTCATGGACCAGATGCTGGATCGCTTGGCAGGTAAGCCTTACTTTTGTTTTTTGGACGGATATTCAGGTTACAATCAGATACCCATAGCTGCGGAGGATCAAGAGAAGACCACGTTCACATGCCCCTTCGGAACATTTGCGTTTCGGCGTATGTCTTTTGGGCTGTGCAACGCGCCAGGTACGTTCCAACGCCTCGTCATGAGCATTTTCTCTGATATGATTGGTATATGCATAGAAGTGTTCATGGATGATTTCACTGTATATGGGAGTACCTTTGATGCATGCTTAACACATCTAGATAAAGTCTTAGCGCGCTGCATCTCTAAGAACTTAGTGCTAAATTACGAAAAATGTCATTTCATGGTAACGCACGGAGTAGTACTAGGTCATATCATTTCCGAG
Organism: Umbilicus rupestris; assembly: GCA_963678935.1. Taxonomy (NCBI): domain Eukaryota; kingdom Viridiplantae; phylum Streptophyta; class Magnoliopsida; order Saxifragales; family Crassulaceae; genus Umbilicus; species Umbilicus rupestris. Next base: position 12,470,335 of record OY787614.1, read on the forward strand.
GAGGGTATTAAGGTAGACAAAGCTAAGATAGATATTATTTCTAATCTGCCTTATGCCACCAACGTGCGCGACGTGAAATCGTTCTTAGGGCATGCTGGGTTTTACAGGCGTTTTATTAAGGATTTCTCTAAAATTTGCATACCCCTGTCTAACCTGTTGCAAAAAGACGTGTGCTTCGATTTTACTGATGAGTGCAGGGCGGCGTTCGATAAGCTGAAAGAAGCGCTGACCAGTGCGCCAGTGATGCGCGCACCAGACTGGAACCTGCCATTCGAGCTGATGTGTGACGCAAGTGACTACGCAGTAGGAGCAGTCTTGGGGCAGCGCGAGGACAAGAAGCCGCATGCCATCTACTATGCATCGCGCACACTGGACTCCGCGCAGAAGAACTACACCACCACGGAGAAGGAGCTTCTGGCAATTGCATTTGCGCTGGAGAAGTTCCGAGCATATGTTCTAGGCGCCAGAGTCATCATCTACACGGACCACGCAGCTATCCGCTACCTCATGTCCAAAAAAGAGACCAAGCCGCGCCTGATGCGCTGGGTACTTCTGCTTCAGGAATTCGACTTAGAGATCAAAGATAAGAAGGGCACGGAAAATACCGTCGCTGATCACCTGAGCAGGATCGTAAAGGACGAGGAGCCAGGGCAGATCAAGGAGACATTCCCTGACGAGCATCTGATGGCGCTAACAGGTAAGGTACCATGGTATGCGCATATCGCAAATTACCTGGTCACAGGTGCGTTCCCTCCTCATTTCAATAAAACTCAGTGCATGCGATTGAAACATGAGTCCAAGCATTACCTTTGGGATGATCCTTACATGCTTAGAATAGGTCCAGATCGGATATTAAGACGTTGCGTGCCTGACCATGAGATTAACTCTGTGTTGATGTTTTGTCATGCGCACGCCTGTGGAGGACATTTCGGTCCCAAGCGCACGAGCAGGAAGATCTTGGACTACGGATTCTACTGGCCGCACCTATTCAGAGATGCCTATGACCACTGCAGGAAGTGTGACAGGTGCCAGCGCACTGGAGGAATCTCCGCGCGCAACGAGATGCCGCAGACCCCGATTTTGGTGGATGAAGTGTTCGATGTTTGGGGAATCGACTTCATGGGTCCATTTCCCCCATCTGCCGGCTACGAGTACATACTGGTGGCCGTGGATTACGTATCCAAATGGGTCGAAGCTAAGGCCACGCGCAAGGATGATGGTAAGACTGTCGCTGATTTTCTCAGAACTAACATATTTTGCAGGTACGGAGTGCCTAAGGCAGTTATCAGCGACCAGGGGACGCACTTCTGCAACAGGGTTGTGGCGCAAGTTTTCAAGCACTATGGGGTGCGCCACAAGACGTCCACCGCTTACCATCCGCAGACAAATGGACAGGCCGAAGTTTCTAACAGAGAGATCAAGCGCATCTTGGAAAAGACTGTGAGGCCGTCGCGCAAGGATTGGAGCCAGCGCCTGGATGATGCGCTATGGGCATACCGCACTGCACACAAAACGCCCATTGGAACCTCACCATTCCGGCTGGTCTATGGGAAGGCATGCCACCTGCCAGTAGAGCTCGAGCACAAGGCATATTGGGCCTTACGTATTTGCAACTTGAACTTGGATGAGGCAGGAAAAGAACGCGCATTTGAGCTGAGCGAACTAGAAGAACTGCGCCTGGACGCCTATGAGGGACTGCGCGATTACAAAGCGCGCACCAAGGCGTTTCATGACAAGCATATCCTCCGGCGCACATTTGAACCAGGCGTTCAGGTATTATTATTTTCATCACGCCTGAAGCTCATGCCTGGGAAGTTGCGCAGCAAGTGGATGGGACCATACACCGTCACCAAGGTTTTCCCCTACGGCACAATTGAATTAGAAGACGGGCACCAGCATCGTTTTCAGGTTAACGGGCAGAGAGTCAAACGGTACTTGGGCGAACCTTGGGATGGCGCAGCACGCAACATTGACTTGGCCGAGCCAGAGATAGTGGACGCGCAAGCTGCTGCGCCAGACGCACCACCAGATGCTTCAGAGGGAGAACTAGCACCCATCGCCTATATCTCCTCTTCCTCTGCATCTACCCTCATTACGAATAATGTATCACATGCTGACCTTCCCTTTTATCCTTTGCGCAGGACCAATGAGATCGTAACACAAGCACTGGCGCAAGGACACTCAGGAGCAAGAGTGGGGGAGGTTGCAGACGCACTTCTTGGCACGTAACGAGGTACCGTCGAGCCAACGACGTTAAACAAAGGCACTTGTCGGGAGGTAACCCGACACATTTTATTTTGGCACATTTTATTCTGCTTGTTTTGCTTTTTTTGAGTGTTTTTAGCTAGTTTAGGGTTTGGTAGTTTTTTTAGTCACACAAGTGCGCAGGACCGTGCGCCTATCAATGCGCAGGTCAGTTGCGCTAGCCAGAGGGGGGTATATAAGGCCAGACTTAGAAAAATTCCCAGCACTTTTCACTCGACCGTTGCACACGAGCTCCCGCCTTCAGACCTCTGCCGTCGATCAGCGCCCAACCCACCGTCCGTCTAGAGGGATTCAAGGACAACACGACCGCACAGCACCCAGGTAACCCCCCGATTCCGCTTTGAGCCGCTTCTGTTAGGGTTTGCGCGGAGGAGACAGTTTTTAGGGTTTTGAAATCGCACCAAGCTAGAGTGCGCGGCTTGGAGTGCTGTTTTGTGCGTTGAGTAGGCGACCAGTAGGCGCTCGTTCGGTGCAAGTTTCAGAGGATTCTGGGCAGTTTCGATTTTTAGGGTTTTGGGGAGCATTGACCGCGATTGACCGGAGCCCAGCGCAAGATGAGACCCGCCACAGACCAGGAGACCCCAGCGGCTTTCGCTAACAAGTATGCAGCGTTCATCAGCCTGGACATGTACGGGACACCGTACATCTGCCGAGATTTCCTGCGCGAGGTAGGATTAGAGGCCCTCGTGGCGCAGAGGCTAGCGATTGCCGGCTGGGAGGCGCTAATGGACCTCCGCAGCGCATCAGACCAGGAAGATACGTGTGAGTTCCTGGCGTCTCTGGAGGCAGGGGACAGGGAGATCAGATATAGACACAGGGGTGTCTGGTTCATAGCCTCGGAAAGGAGGCTGAGGCGCGCATTCGGGTGCGCCAAGGTGCGTGAGGAGGAGTTAGACACGCACAATAACCAGGAGGCTTGGCGGGACATGGCAACAGGGCCAGCATTCGCCGCGGGGCGCAGCAGGGGCCGAGAGCTGCGCGACCCATGGCTGTTCTACTTATGGCGCATCGTGGCCTACACAGTCATTGGCCGTTTCAACGGCGCACCAAAGATCAGCCTCCTGGATATGGAGATTTTGAAGGGGCTTTATTATGGGCGGAAGGTGCTGTTCATCCTGAACATGGTGCATCATTGGAGCCGAGTCAGCATGAGGGGGCCGCTGACGTGTGGAGGCATTATCACGCACCTGCTGCGGGCCTTACATGGAGAGCCCGAGGTGCCAGAACACACCTTGGTGCAGGCTATACCTCTGGACCGCGCCTACATGCTGCAAATCAGGGCGGTAGCTGTGCGGGACGATGGCACACTAGAGTGGTGCTACCGCCTGCAGCCGGCCAGAACACCGCGGCCCAGAGCAGAGAGCAGTGCGCAGGGCGCAGCAGCAGCAGCCGCAGCAGCCGCCGCAGCAGATGAAGAGATGGAGGAGGCCCTAGAACCAGAGGTGCCTCTAGTCAGGCGCCCAAGGACCCGGGCGCAGACTGGAGCGCACCAGAGGGCCCGTGCACCACAGGGGGAGCCAGTGACCATTTCCATCGAGGATTCTCCCCCTCGTGCACGTGCCAAGCGCCCAAGGACTGAGGCTGAGGAGGCGCCCGAGGAAGCAACCGCCGAGCAGCGCATGTTGTTCAACGTCATGCGCGTGCTCGAATACTTAGCGCCAGAGGGGGCGGATTTAAGTATGAGTCCACCATCCGGGTGGAAATTTGGAGACGCAATTCCCCCTCTCCTCAGCCTGCACCATCCACCTCCTACCCGAACCCCAGAAACCCCAGCACCCCCAGCAGAGTCAGCACCTGCATCAGCCCCAGCAGCGCCAGCAGCAGAACCCACCCCTGAACCCGAACCAGTACAACCACCAGCAGCTTCCCCTGCCCGGCCTTCTGTTCCGGAGTCCCCCATTAACTTTCCCAGCGTAGACTCCGATTCCATATGGGAGTCACTTTCCGAGGATGACCTCGCAGCACAGCCTCCTGCCCTTTCAGTGGTACCGCCCTCCTCCAGCACTGAGTACGTGACGGATACTTCCGCGGAGGAGGCGCATGATTCAGAGGCTGATTCTAGCTCGGAGGACTTCTAAGGCCTAGGGCAGGCGCCGTGCTTTTCTTTAGGGTGGTGTCTTTTATTTTGCTGCGTCTAGTTGACTATTATGTGTGCTGAATATTTGTGCCCTACATTCTGTGCCTCCCTTGCTATATTTTGTGTGACTATTTGTGTTCACTCTTATGTTCTTTATTTTCGTTGCATTGCATGCATGTGCGCCGCCTCCGTGCGCTTGAGCTTGAGTCGTGGGGACACGTCTCTGTTCAAGTGTGTGGGGGGGGGGGGGGGGGGGGGGGGGCGTTACTCTTACATTTCATGTTTTGAGCATTTTTAGTATAACTTAGTTTAAGTTGAAGAGAATTAGTAGCAGTAGTGCGCTAAGGTGCAGGATGCGCATGCGCTCCAGCTTGTTTTGCGCTATCCGTATTGCGTGCGCCGTTCTCTACTGTTTTAGCATAATTTTTTCGTTTTTTTCTGCTCCTGTTAGTTGGGATATACAGGGGATGTGGAGTTGATAGAAATGCTCCAGAGAGGCGGTTAGTCGCTTGTGCTTCGAAGGCGAGGTATATGGTCGAGAGCGCTAGTGGAGGCCAGTGCTTCGCAACCTTCGGAACAAAAGAGCGCGCTCAGTCACGCAGATGCCAAAGGCGAAATACCCAAAGCGTGGCGAGGTGGGAAAACAGACCACCTTCTCTCTGGAAGCCGACCTAAGGAAAGCGGGCGCGGTTGCAAACGCGTGCGCCGACCGGCGCAGACAGACCAAGGAGGGAGAGCGGAACGAGTTCCATAGCTGCTATCCGAAGGCTGAGATTGGAACTGTTCTGGGAATAAAACAATTGGAAAGGAAGCTGTACAAAAGAAAAAATACCAGCAGAAGCAGATGATTTGCGTTACAAAGAATCAGCATGCGCACTACTTAGTACCTGCGTGCGCAAGACCACAAGGATATCATCAAAGGCTCAGGTTCCCAGGAAGTGTGCGAACGAATCACGCACTGGAAGAAGCTCGCGCAAGAAACCATATACCTATCTTCGGAGCGGGAGCTGACAACCAGGAGCCTAAGAAGAGCTATCTCCCGGTCATCCAAAGATCTTCATCCCGGCTGAGAGGTAATGAAATTTCGGGATTATTATATTAGAACTATTGAGTGCAGTTGTGCGCATGTGATAGAGCAGCACAAGTTGAGCAATTGTGCATTTTGCGCTAGAATGCAAGGTTGTGCGCTAGTCTCCAGAAAAGGTAATTGTATCCGCGTTTCAGTACTTGTTCGGGACGAACAAGGGGCAAGTGTGGGGGGTTTGATAGAGCCTAGTTATACACATTATTTAGGTCATAACCCTATGCTTGTTTGCAATATTTCATGAGCAAGATTACTCGTTTCTAATGTTTTTGTATATCAGGTCAAAACGAGTCCTTAAGTCGGATACGCGCTAACAGGCAGCGTTCTAGGAGTGAAAGATCAGCCTGAGGAGCTAGCGGCGCAAACAGAAGAAGAAATGGCGAAAGACAGCAGAGGTGCGCTAACCATATGCGCTAATCAATGCCGTGCGCCAGGCGCAAAGTCCCAGTGACCAGATTTGGAAGTTGCCAAAAGATGAACTTCCTGGGCACTATTTAAACAAAGAAAGTCTAGGGTTTCAAAGGAGGATCGGAACATCATCACTCAGTGGCATTCCAGAGGCACTGCGCGGCAGAACTGGAAAACAGACGGACCTGTCAAGGAGAGTTGCGCCAGCCGACTGCACCAGCCAAGAGAAGACACTGCACGCACTATTTGCTACCGTTTTCTCTGATACAGTAGTTGTTATTTACTATTTTATGATGTTTACCACTAGCATGTCTAGCTAAACACTTAGTGTTGGTCGGGCATGAACCTATGATGTATTACCTTTGAGACTTGAGCTTAATGCATAGTTTATTTACTTGTATTAATTCTGTGCGTACTGAGACAGTTAGTTGCATGAGTAGGGGAAGCCTTGAACCGCAATCTTACTTGTGTTGCTTGCTTGTCACCTGTTAAACTAGTTGCATGCGTAGGGGAAGCCTTGAACCGCAAACTTACCGTGACAATTAGGAGTAACGAGTTAGGGTAGGCAGTTGCTACTGTGACAGGATTCGCAGCTGTTTAGTCTAGTTCTAAGGATTAATAGCACATGAACTTTGAACGGAACATGCGCACGTGTTAGGAAGCCTTTACCGGACACTAACCCAAGTAAAACACAAGCTATAGATGTTTGGAGTCGATGATAAGGAATGCATTCATAGAGGATTGTCTGCCCAATACTTCTCATAAATATAGTATCTCATCTCTACTGCTTGCGCACGTCTAGTGCAATTCCCCGCGTTACGATATTCGTTGTTACTCGCGCATCGCGCAAAACCCCCAATCACTCACGCAACCCCCGTTTTCTTAAGTTTAGGTTACTGGCTAAAACTCACTGCTTGCTCCCTGTGGAGATCGACCCTTACTTAACCGCTGTACTAGTGGGAGAGGAAGGATTATATTTGACGCGCACGACGACGCGCGATCAAATGTCATCCATGGCGGTCGGCAGCTAACAAATTTAATGGAAAAAATGAGACTAGTGGTGCTCCGCCTTCTTTATCAGGTATTGAAGTTCTGTCAGAAATAAATAATTGCTCTTCATGTATTGGAGTTACAAAATACATTTGATTTTCGATCAGTACAATTACCACCATCAATATATAGTTTCCAGCTTTTATTTTTCCAGTTATGCCTTTTTTTTGCTTGTTTTGGTGTTTCGGCGCAAGATAGCGTAACTTTTGCCACGGTGTCCGATCGGCTATTGTAATATGTTTTTTTTAAGCGGAACGAGCTTACGGTCGGAATCTGAGGTCGTTTACTATTTTATTTTCAATTATTTGTATTTTGCGAGTTTTTTTCCATCTTTTTTTTCTGTATTTTTTTTATCAGTATGCCAAATGAAGGGAGCGACAAGAGCAAAGGGTTTAAGGTTTATGGTTTACTATTTGGGGTTCACGATTTGGGATTTACGATTAAGTTCGAGGTTGGCGGTTGGGGTTTGGGGGTTGGGGGTTGGGGTTTGAGTTTAGGGGTTGGGAGTTTGTGTTTAGCTCGTAACTATTGAGTTTTAGGTTTACACACTTTTTTCCCGCCGCCCCTTCCTTCACACATTTTTCACAATTGCACTTTTAGGGTTTCCGAAATTCGCCTTCTCTGCTTCGTCTTCGTCTCTGCGTCTTCGTCTCTACGTCTGCCTCTGCGTCTCTCTATGTCTCCAGCCACACTCGGTAAATCTCCCTCCGGCTACTGTAAACCCCAGTTCTGCAACCCAGTCCCCATACCCACATACACCACAAAGCACAGAAATACCACCGACTAAGAAGAGGACTTTGAGGAGCTTTCAGGGAGAGACTACACGCCGTATGATGCTCCGCCCACCCAGGTTGAGACAACCTCCAAACAAGCTTACGCCTGAAGGAACCTCGAGAAAGCGACTTCGGTCGAACCTTGAGAATGAAGTTCAAATAGTGAGCGATGAAGTAAGTTCTCAAGCAAATCCACAACCCCTTCCAGCTATTCCACCAACGCAGAAGCCAAACAGGGCGCCTCAGCAACCCTCTGAACCCTCTGAACCACCACAGCAACCTTCGAATGCTCCGCCAGAATCGTTTGGAAAATATGTCCATCACAGAAAAACCATCAGAGCGACAACATCCGCGACATGCAGTACCTCCTCACTGAATGCTCCGCCCTCACCCCCATTGAATCCCTTGCCCTCAACCCCATTGATTCACCTGCCCTCACCACCATTGAATCCTCCGCCCTCACCCCCATTGAATCCTCCGCCCTCATCTCCGTTGAATCCTCTGGCCGCACCACCACTTAACCCTTCAACATCTCAGTCTCAGCAAACCTTGAATTCTCATTCTACAACTCTGCCACTACTACCACGGAGGAGCATCAGGTGCAAATCTGATCCAGACCAACCCGTAATAGGTAACATATTGTATATTAATTATAATTTCCATAGTGTTTATGAATCTGGTTGTAACTCAAATTTCATTTTAGGAGAGGAACAAATTAAGAAGCATAAACGTGGACTGGTCAATGGTACAAAGGTGTATTCAATGAAAACACTGCTGAAGGCAAAGATTAAAATAGAGCCAGGAGTCTGTGGCCTTGTCCCAGCTGACCCGAATGTCAAAAGTTTGCTGGTCCATGAAATAGGCAGTTGCATCAGAGGAAAAGTGCATATGTTAGCAAGGTCATACGCTGAACTTCCAAAGGCGAACTGGAACATAGTTTACAGACACCTAATGGTAATACATTTATTTATCTACTGACACTTTCATTTGTCTTTTAAACTTGTGTTACTTTTAATTAATTTGAGGTGCATGACAAACAAGCAGAATTATTTAGTTTTAAACTTGTGTTATTTATCTATTGAACATTTATTTATCTAAGTGTTCCTGTTTTAGTTTGGTGGAACTTTGTACTTGGCATTTATTTTTAACAGAGTTATACAAGGCTCTTTTGGGAAAAAAGAGCACATGCAGTTGTTGTAGTCTTTTCAATGATCTTGCAGAATTATAAAAGGCTTTTTGAACTAGTTCTGGTAAAAAAATCGAATAAGCTTCAATGTTTAAGATCCTGGTGTATGTTATCAGTATAGCACATGCAGTTGTTGCAGTCTTTTCGATGATCTTACAGTAATTTCTGTATTTCAGAAACAGACAAGTCTGTATTTTCAATGTACAAGTCTGTATTTTCAATGTTCAAGTCTGTATTTCAGCTCTTGCAGATGTGATGCCACACCTGGATACTTTTAGTTGCAGTCTAGTTCAAGTTTGTATCAGTATAGCTTCAATGTTGCAGTCTAGTTGTGTTACTTTTAATTAATTTTTTAATGTTAGGATAATTTCGAAATTGAGGTGTCAAACAATTGGCGGTGGAACTACATTTGTAAGATTGCTACCGCCAGATACAGAGGATGGAAGCATAGCTGCAGGAAGCATTTTTTGGAGTTTGGTGCTGAGCCGGTTCCGGTTGAGTTTGAGCATCGAGAGAATGAATGGCGTTGGCTGGTTAACCACTTCCAAGAACAACCATATAAGATATTATGTTATTATCTAATCACCAGTTGTATTGAATGAATTATGTTGACTGACTTAATTTGATTTGGTTAGGAAAAATGTGAAAATATGAAGATAACTCGTAATAGTGCCACCCAACCTACCCATCATTCGGGAAAGCTATCTTTTTATCATAGAGCTCAAAAATTACAGCAAGAAGGACATAGGGCACCATATGTCGAGACATATGAAGTAGCATATGGTGCCGACCCTATTGCTGCTCCATTAGTGGTAAATCTATTTTACTGTTTTATATGCAGTGTGTGTATTATGCAGTTTGTGTATATGCAATGTGTGTATTATGCAGTTTTTTATATGCAGTTTGTGTATTATTGATGGAGCGTATTTATAAGCTCCATGGAGTCGTTTATTCCCATAATTTTATTACATTTTGCGTGAATCGATTACTCTTTTGTAGTGTTTTCGTATCGCAGGTGTGTTCAAGATCGCATTGGATTTTATCGCATATTTGAAGCATTCACCCAAGATCAAAAAGTCAACAGCAGTCAACTCTGCTGGTTCAATTGGAAATCAGATTCGGTTCAAGCACATGTGGTTCATTTTGGTTCAACCCCAAAAATCCTAAACCTAAAAGATGGACAAATTAGGAAAAGAATCATCTCTCTTCACTTGACTCGACTTTGGGAGACACTATTCAGACACATTTTGACAGCCACTATTCACGAGCTACAGTGACGGCAGTGGAGGAGAAGATTGAAGAGCTTGAAAGAGAAGTCGTCGGAATTCACTATTCACGCCGGTACTGTTCATTGTACTGTTCCTATTCACTGTTCACTATTCACGCGGAACTGTTCACTGCCGGAATTACTATTCACTGCCGGAAAATACTGTTTACCGAATTTCCATTTTAGCTCAGTTTTGTTCTACTTCAGTTTGTAGCTACTTAACCTAGTGTCTATTGTATACCATGGATATGATGAGTAACTAAATCAATATTTCAGTTTGGGGTTTGCATTGCGACATTTAGTTTGAGGTCAATGACAACATGATTTGAGCTATTGAAGTGCTGCCCTTGTATGAATGAAACGAATGCTTTGATTGTCAATTTAGTGCAGTTTAGCGGTGAGCTAATTTGATATCAATTGTGTTACACTTGACTAGATTGCATTGTTGGGAAAACCTAGCGGTAGAACCAATTTGTGGTATTAGTCAAGTAACTATTGAACTTGTTTGAGAGCCTAGCGGTTAAGAATAGGTACAATTTGGTGGTCGACATATCTTTAGCGGGAATGTTAGACTGGGGTAGTATTCATTAGTTTATACATGTTGTTTGGTCTATGATAACTAGTTGCATTGCATTCCCCGAACTGATTTTCTCTGAATTGATATCCTCGGTTGTTCCTTCTTCTGTGACTTTCATTAGAACTCCAACTCATTTGCTCTCTTTGGGTTCGACCCTGCTTACCGCTTGCTAGTGTGTTAACAGGAGTTACAAATACAAATTTGAGGCGCACGACGACGCGCTGTCAAATTTTGGCGCCGTTGCCGGGGAGGGCAACATTTAGTTTAGAGTTCTAAATTTTGTCTTTCCATTTTTTATTGTTTTTCTTGGTTTCGCTTGCTGTGGTGCAGATTTAAAAAAAAAAATCTCAATCAGACGCTCATTCAACATTGGGCAGAAAGTATTATTATTTTCCTCTAGACTTAAACTTATGCCTGGCAAGTTGCATTCCCGTTGGATAGGTCCCTACACTATTGTCAAAGTTTTCAATCATGGAGCTCTTGAGCTTGAGAAGCCAAGTACCGGCGAGAGGTTTCTGGTGAATGGGCAGCGTGTCAAGCATTATCATGGAGAAGAAATCCCAGCTGATGAAGAGTTTCAATTGGCCGAACTGGCAGGTGCTTGAAATGGGAGGTATCGTCGAGCCAAAGACGTTAAACAAAGGCGCTTGCGGGAGGCAACCTGGTGCTTAATTTTAGAGTTTTAGTGTGAGTCTATTTAGTGTTTAAGAGAGTCATGCATGTTAGAAGTCATTAGAGTGTTTGAATAGCAATCTTTTGAGTTTTCCATCTCAGTGAGTTTGGCGCCTCCAGGCAACATTACGCTCCGCTCCAGCTTCACACTTTAGTAACTTAATGTCTTCTTGGGGCGCAATTCTTTCTGACCTTTTTTATCTTCACTAGTTTAGCCATGTTAGTAGCTTAATTCTTGTGTGAATCTTGGCAGCGTAAGGAACGCGTCCCGCTCTTTCTCATCATTACCTTTTCAGCGCGAGGCAGGATAGGGGTTACCCACCCATTCCCGGTTACTCGGACTAGAGATAGGACGGTTTGTTTTCCCGTCCCACCACTGCATAACACTGCAATGATGGAGTCAATGTCACCCCTCATAACTCGAAGCACCAATCTCTTAGAGGGACTTGGCATTTATTTGGAGGTTCAAAGGATTAGTTGCGTAGCGCACTGTATTTGTGGAGGTTGGGGCTTCGAGTTATGAGGGGTGACATTGACTCCATCATTGCAGTGTTATGCAGTGGTGGGACGGGAAAACAAACCGTCCTATCTCTAGTCCGAGTAACCGGGAATGGGTGGGTAACCCCTATCCTGCATCGCGCTGAAAGGGTAATGATGAGAAAGAGCGGGATGCGTTCCTTACGCTGCCATTCGAAGGCTATGATTGGAACGGTTCAAATTGGAGAGCAAAGCTCAAAAAGGACAAGAAGCAAACATTTCACATTGGAAGCTTGTAAAAGAAAAATCAGACTTACAAGAAGTGAAAGAAAAGCAATCAAAAAAAAAAGAGCAAAGTCCAAAAGCAAGAAATATGTCCTACAAGAAAAGAAGAAAAGGTTGATCCTCTCATAACTCGGATTCATCACGTGCCAAAGAAAGCAAATTCAGTTGCATGCGCGTGACTATGAAATTGAACCAAAGAGTGGAGTTAGGAGTCTAAAAAGAACTAACTTCTAGTCATCCATTAAATCTCATCTCAAGCGTAAAGGTAACATGTATCATTCTAGTTCTTGTTGATCATTATTTGAGAATGATTGTGAGCATGTATTGAATGACTGATTAGGGACGACTTCTCGAGTAATTTTAATATTTATATCATGGCATGATAGGAATGATTTGAGTGCTTACGTATCTTGTTGTTGTTCGGAGACGAACAAGAATAAGTGTGGGGTAGTTTGATGGAGCGTATTTATACGCTCCATTGAGTTGTTTATTCCCATAATTTTATTACATTTTGCGTGAATCGATTACTCTTTTGTAGTGTTTTCGTATCGCAGGTGTGTTCAAGATCGCATTGGATTTTATCGCATATTTGAAGCATTCACCCAAGATCAAAAAGTCAACAGCAGTCAACTCTGTTGGTTCAATTGGAAATCAAATTCGGTTCAAGCACATGTGGTTCATTTTGGTTCAACCCCAAAAACCCTAAACCTAAAAGATGGACAAATTAGGAAAAGAATCATCTCTCTTCACTTGACTTGACTTTGGAAGACACTATTCAGACACATTTTGACAGCCACTATTCACGAGCTACAGTGACGGCAGTGGAGGAGAAGATTGCAGAGCTTGAGAGAGAAGTCGTCGGAATTCACTATTCACGCCGGCACTGTTCATTGTACTGTTCCTATTCACTGTTCACTATTCACGCGGAACTGTTCACTGCCGGAATTACTATTCACTGCCGGAAAATACTGTTCACCGAATTTCCATGGATATGATGAGTAGCTAAATCAATATTTCAGTTTGGGGTTTGCATTGCGACATTTAGTTTGAGGTCAATGACAACATGATTTGAGCTATTGAAGTGCTGCCCTTGTATGAATGAAACGAATGCTTTGATTGTCAATTTAATGCAGCTTAGCAGTGAGCTAATTTGATATCAATTGTGTTACACTTGACTAGATTGCATTATTGGGAAAACCTAACGGTAGAACCAATTTGTGGTATTAGTCGAGTAACTATTGAACTTGTTCGAGAGCCTAGCGGTTAAGAATAGGTACAATTTGGTGGTCGACATATCTTTAGCGGGAATGTTAGACTGGGGTAGTACTCATTAGTTTATACATATTGTTTGATCTATGATAACTAGTTGCATTGCATTCCCCGAACTGATTTTCTCTGAATTGATATCCTGAGTTGTTCCTTCTTCTGTGACTTTCATTAGAACTCCAACTCATTTGCTCTCTTTGGGTTCGACCCTGCTTACCGCTTGCTAGTGTGTTAACAGGAGTTACAAATACAAATTTGAGGCGCACGACGACGGGCTGCCAATTATGCAGTTTCTTATATGCAGTTTGTGTATATGCAGTGTGTGTATTATGCAGTTTGTGTATATGCAGTGTGTGTATTTTGCAGTTTATGTATATGCAGTGTGTGTATTCTGCAGTTTGTGTATATGCAGTGTGTGTATTCTGCAGTGTGTGCATTCTACATTTTGTGTATATGCAGTGTGTGTATTCTGCAGTTTTTTTATATGCAGTTTGTGTATTATGCAGTTTTTTATATGCAGTTTGTCTATATGCAGTTTGTGTATATGCAGTTTTTTATATGAGTTTGTGTATATGCAATTTTTAATATGCAGTTTGTGTATATGCAGTTTGTTTATATGCATTGTGTATATGCAGTTTGTGTATTTTGCAGTTTGTGTATTTTACGGCAACCTTAGTATTTTATATGATGTTGCTATGATGTTGCTAGTTGCTATGATGTTGCTGTTGTTGTTGGTAATTTATATAATGTTACTGGTATTTTAAATATTGTTGGTATTTTACAGCAACCTTAGTATTTTATATATTGTTTGTATTTTATATGCAAATGTATCTGTTAAAATAATGTAAATCATTTGATTGTACTTATTTTATGTAGGAAGAGATGAAATAAAAAGTTCAACAAGTATTGGACGAGGGAGTTGAGAATGACTCGTGTGGAGTTGATGATGCTGCTCTGCCGGAAGAAACTCAAGCAAACATTATTAGTGAGGTGATCTCAAAACACAAGACAGCCAATGTCGATGGTGTTCGCAGCTTATTTCAAAGGCATCCACGCCCCAGAACTGTTGCTGATCAATCTGCGAAGAATATTCAATTGCGAGAAGAGCTAATGAAAGCCAAGGAAGAAGCAAAGGCTAAAACTGCCGAGTTTGAGGAGCGGATTCGCGCATTAGAGCAACTTGTAAGGAATGGATCGATGGGTGCGTCCCCAAGCGATGGTGCAAGCTATCATTAATTGATGGGTGACTCTTTTGATTTTTTGGATAGGAAAACTTTGGGACTTTTGTTAGTTATGTGACCTTGATTAGGGACTTACGTGACTTTTGATGTTTGAGGCCTAGGACTTATGTGACTTTTGATGTTTTGTCATCTGGGACTTATGTGACTTTTGATGATTTGTCATCCGGGACTTATGTGACTTTTGAAGCTTTGTCATCTGGGACTTATGTGACTTTTGATCGTTTTGTGACTACTAATGTGGCATTATCCTTCATAATTGTTTTTTAAAAAGCTTGTACATAAGATATCTTAGATGACAACTTATTAATGTAATGACTGTCACATTAGTAAGTTGTCGATACCCCCAACTGAAATGACACAAACAAGAGTTATATAAGCCGTTTCTCGTGACAAATACTCATATCTCCTAAGAGGAGTCTGAGATGGCAGGTTTCTTATGCGACACGTTTGACCTATACTAACGCGACGCACAAACTTATGTTATTTTAGTGCTAAAGCTTATGCGACATGTCTAAAACTATCATGTCGCTTAATGGGTTATGCGACACCACTTATGCCATGTAACATATATGACACATATATTGTCATATTAGCTACATGCGACATAAACCATTCATAAACGATATTTCAAAGTTGTCACATAAGATGTAAAATGGCGTAGTGCGTGTAAGACTTCCACGAGATGGGGTTTTCTTACGTGAGCATTCCGGTCCTGGACGGAGGTTTTTTAGTGGCGACACGTGGATCTACAAACAAGACAAACGACATTGAAGCCGATACATCTGGAATGCACAAGCAACTATCAATGGTATTGTGTCTAATTTTCTTTGCATTAGCTTCTGTTATTTTAGTAAGAGATTGATGCTAAATCATCATAAACTCTCAACATCATGTTAATTATTTTTCAGTTTTCTGACAATCGTATTTTTAACCCGTTATAGATGTCAGATATAAGTTTCAGGGGTCAAATTATAGTCAAAAACAATTTATAGACCTTGGTAAGCCAAGGGTCGATCCTAGGAACAGGCGCGTGTATATACTAGCTAGCAAACAATATGTTCAGCTAATCCTAATGGAAATTCTGAGTTAGTTATAAATATTCCTAATTGTCCAAATTATCCTAAATACTAACGATTAATCAGAGAAAACAATTTCAAGATCGAACTTCACCCATGCTCGCAACACGATTCATGCAATCAGTCACACCATATAGTTATGCAAAATAGCTTTGGAAATAACCTAAACTGACATCAGATGAGCCGCCCATTCACGGATCATCACCTGAATTAATCTACACTATTGAACGCCGCCCAATCAAGGATTATCAACAGTTTTAATTTATTAGACCCAAAGGTTTCCAGACAAACTATGTCAACTCTCCTATCGATTCATGTACTAACAATATAGCTACCATGTCTCGACATCAATCCTATTTGTTCCAGTTAACTGCCTCAGACCCATTCATCTTTTTGGCATCTAACCTAGGTTGGTTCTAACATGCAGTCATCCCAATCAATGATCAACAATGGTAAAACGATAGAATGAAGCATAATAGAATTGAAAACACAAACTTGCATTAGATTAAAACTAGTGTTTGTACAAATCACATGAAATCAGGTTACAGGCATGGGATCCGTAGGATCCCAGAACTAAATAGACTACTCGATACTCATCGGGATTACTACCAATACAAGAATGAAAAGAATAAAGAACGAAGAACCCATGACGACGATCTTCACTCCAAGCTATTCTCTTCTCTGTTGCGTTCGTTCTCCAAAATCGTCCAACCCTTATGAACGAGCCCTCGATTCCTATTTATACTGAAAGTCAATTGGGCTGATTTTCAGAATTAAACTGCGGCCCGGTTTGCTTCCAAACCGGCGGTTCCAATGTTTAAACCGCCGGTTCAGGCCACAAACCGCCGGTTTCGAATCGAACCGGTCAGTTTCAGAGAATTGTCTTCGGGGCCGGTTCTGAGACCAAACCGCAGGTTTGACCAATGAACCGGCGGTTTGACTAGTGAATCGGAGGTTCTTCCTTGAACCGGGATACTGTTCACTCAGCACTGTGATTCTGACTTTTCTTGCATTTTTGATCATCTAAACCTTCAAATTACGTCTTGCTGTAAACTACAATGTTGTAGCCCTTCGAGTCAGCTTTCCAACAAGATATAGCACGCCTCAATAGAATAAGAATCATGTTCTCGGCAAGCTTTTGATGACGAATAGGTCAATCTGCCCAGATTTGGTCTGTATTCGTTTGAATCTTTGTGTTTTGCCTTATTTTGCTCCAAACGAACTACAAATCCTCAATTTAATATAACTTGACCTGAAATGAGAGTAGAGTGGTGAAAACACAATGAAAAGTTCAGGAGATGAGCGAAATTCATCATCGAATGAAGCGAATAATCGGTAAGAAATCAACCGATCATTTTCCCGCCCAGGTCTTGCTCTTCTTCTCCAGCTTGCTGTAACTTCTCCTCCCAAAATTCACCAATAACATGTCATCTTGAGGTCTGTGTGTCTCTTTTTGAAGAGCCGATTTTCTAGCCACATTCAACCGTCTTCGACTACGTTCAACACATCGCAATGTTATTGCATTATTGTTCATGTTAGAAAAATGTGTGTTAAATATGAAGAAAATGGTGGTGTGATTACATTTTTGTGAGCCAAAGTTGAGAGTGTGGTATACCGGTCAAAGATTAGTTTAAAATATTAGACATGTGAGTGCATTATGAATAGAACACTCGATCATGTGTAGTAGAAATAAAAGCTATGTGAAAGTGTCCTATATTGCTTGGAAAGTGGATTGTAAGTTTATATATAAATTCATTATAACCAATGATGCTCTCTCTACTCTCTACGTAAGAGTGCAAATCACGAGCCGATTCGAGTTCGTAAGAGGGTTCAATGGATATGTCCGCAACGTACAAGATGCGAATGATGGACTGATTTAATCATATGTGGACATGTCCAATTTTGCTACTCAAGCGCCAGCCTTTATGCTTGCTACTTAACCATATGACTTGAAATTTGGTCCTTCATCTCTAGAACATTTCTGTCATCTCAACATATCTTGTTTATTCCGGCTCAAAGGACATGGCTAAAGAAACTCAAAGTTCAATACATGTCAATTTTTATAAGTGAAATACAAATAGGATTAGCATAGTAATTTTCACATCACAAGAAACCAGTTCTATCACATAATTCCTAACGTATAGTTAAGTTCTCAAGAAACCAGTTCTATCACAAGCCTGGGAGATTTCAAGAGGTGAAGTTTCAATGAGCAATACAAGAGTAAAGGAGGAAACATATTGATGATCCTAGGTCTATTAAGCGATGATGTGTTTGAGTTACCGATATCATGGGTAATGGTAAAAGCAGCAGGATCCTTAAACTTAGGTGTTATCTTCTCTTGAATCATAATGCGGGCATGCATCTCAATAAGCTCCATATGCTTCATAGTTTGCTCCAACTCATCCTTTTTGTCCTTTTTAATTTTCACATTCAAAATCACGTCATTTTGGAAAGGAAACAAAATAGAGCGGTCAGTGATATAAGTAAACTTGTACCCTTAGATAGAACCGCGCGTTGCTCTGTAACTATACTAGTGTGTTGGTTGCTAATTCCATCCTTGGGTGCAATCGTAACTTGTCCCTTGCCTATGGTGGTCTCTAAGATGGGGGACTCAAGCTTCTCAGTGAGAACTGCATGTTGTGCCTTGCTTACATCCGCGTCTAAATTGCTAAATCTCTCCATGCACGTATCTGTAACTCCTTCCTTGCGCCCGGTAGCTACTATTTTCTCTTTTTTCACATGTCTTTATCATCCACACTGTTGTTAATCATTGAAAAAACGCTGACATTATCCCGGGATTCAGGATTGTTTGTGTCAGGAGCTTCCCTATGTCTTATTTCTTTTAAAAGATGGCTTCTGTAATCTATGACACATGCTTTGGGAGTTTTGTAAACCTACGTCTTTGGTTGAAACTGTTGCAGATTGGAGGTTAGTTGGTTGACTATCTCTTTCAATAATTTTTTCTAAGATTGTAGTGTGCTCCGATTGCTAAATTGTTAGCAAAAGGGTGGTTGGTATGCTTGCCTCTCTTGCTGCTGTGAGTTGGAAGTCTTAACTGGATTTATCTTATAGTTGTTCTCGTTGCGCCAGTGATAAGCGTATTTTTAACCCTTTATAGTTGTCAATGTATGTTTTAGGGGTCAAGTTACGTCAAACACAATTTATAAACCTTTGTAAGCCAAGGGTCGATCCAAGGACCAATACGTGTGTGTATTATGGAAGATAGTGTCTTCGTTTAGCTATTCTAATAATGAAAAGTTATAATTACCTAACTAAGTGATTTTGATACAAGAACAAGATTATGCAAATAAAATCAATAATCTAGAATCAAACTTCACATATGCCTAACTCACAAATCATGCAATAATTTTAACAATTCAATCATACTATGGAATATCAGGCAAGTCGCCCAATCACGGATCATTGCCTGAATTAATCTAGACCGTGGAACGCCGCCCAATCACAGATTATCAGTAGTTTCAACTTATTAAGTCTAGGGTTTTCAGACAACCGATGTCAACTTTCTTATCCATTCATGTACTAACAGTATAGCTACCATGCTTCGATATTATTTCTATTAAGACCTGTTAATTACCTCAAACCCAGTCATCTTTTTGGTTCTAAACCTAATTTCATTCTAACAAGAACGCATCTCAATCAATGGCAAACATGCAAGAACACTGAATTAAGAGCAATATAATTACAGAACTCCATTAACATAATTGAAAGGTTCCATTAAAATTGCATGAATTGTTAAGTACATGCATTTGATCCGTTGGATCCCAGAATAAGACGACTACTCACTACTCATGATAATAAAACCAGAATATATAAAAGGAGAATCAAACATAAAGAAACCGAGGGTAGAGAAGAAATCATCTCTACGAAGCCGAGTCTCCGATCTTTAATCTTCTTTGAGTCTGGAGCCGTCTTTCGTCTCTTAAAGAATTAGGTTAAACCTTTCTCAGGTCCAAAATACTTTTTCCTAGGTTCTAGATCTTTATTTATACCAAAATCAATTGGCCAGTTTTAAATCAATTTCGGACCGGTTCATTTGGTGAACTGCCAGTTCTTTTTTGAACGGGGCTAGCTCGGAAGGTAACGAAAATTCATATTTTGGCCAGTTCTAACCTAAACCGGTGGTTTAGTGTCCAAATCGGAGGTTTAGTTTATGAACCGGCACTGTTCACTCTGTACGAAGATTCTGACTTTGCTCGCTTGTTTGACCCTTTAAACATTCAAATTTTGTCTTGATGTACTAAGAAGTTGTAGCCCTTTGTGTTAGCTTTCCAACAATATATGGACGCCTCAACCGGTCAACGATCATGCGCTCGGAAATCCTTTGAAGTCGAATAGATCAATGTGCCATTTGGTCTGTATTCATCTGAATCTTTGTGTTTTGCCTTATTTTCCTCCAAACGGACTACAAAAAACCTCAATTTAATATAACTTGACCTAAAATGAGAGTAGAGTGGTAAAAACACAATGAAAAGTTCGTGAGAGGAACAAAATTCATCATCGAATGAAGCGAATAATCGGTAAGAAATTATCCGATCAGCCAGCTTGAATCCATTATTCTGCAGCCCGTAGCTATTCTGGCCTCGACCTTGATTCCACTAGTTATTGTTATTTTGGTATCTTCCAACCGCGTCGATATCTTATATTTCTTCATGCAATTGAAAGCATGCATTCTTCTTGTGCTCCATTAACATGCATATTCCACATGACTTCTGTATTGTCGCGTGAATGAGTTTGAGCTTTTTGAGTAGGTCCTTCACCCATTGCAGATCATGGGAGACATACACCTTTGTGACGAACTTCTACCTACCATGCTCCATGGTCTCCATGTATTTAGTAATCTCTGCAACATCCTGGATTAAATTCCAAACTTCCTTAGGGTATAGATTCATCATAGGCTCTCCAGTTGCTGTGTCTAACATTCTTGTGGTCCAACGGGATCAAGCCATCGACAAAATTCTCAATTACGTTGAACCCCTTGGTTGTGGCAGCTTTCCTCCATGTTTTTAAACTGCTCCAAGCTCCTTGCGAAGTAGTGTAATCTTTGCACCAAGAAAGTATTTGTTCATAAATTGGTGCTGCATTTGTTCCCGTCTAGTAATGAAACATGGATAAATAGACAATAACCAAGATTTCGAATGTTCGATTAGAATAAAAGGAAAAGCTTTCAGTTTGAACTTTTCTTCTTCAACTCCCTCAATTTTCATGAATGTGCAGACGACATGAAATTCCTTCTGCTGCTTGTGGGATTTTCTTCAACTGCCATAGCAAAATTCGAAAATGATGGATGATCCTACTCTTTAGCTCAAAGTCACCTTACTCCGTATTCAGGTGATTGTACCATGGTTGCTCCTACAAGATGGGTGCTGGCAATTCCCTCATTGTTCGTCTAAGAGCTGCTTCTCGTCGTCTATGCAATGCTTTTCGTTGACACGATGGAACACTCACTCTGACTCTGGTTCGCAAAATTCCTAGTTCATGTCACCATTCACACTACCAATGTAGATATGGTCAAAATATAACAATAAGGATAGAAACTAAGAGGGGTTTATGAAACTATGGAAAAATAGGAAATCTCTAGTTAAGAAAAGTTTCCAAGAACAGAATTAGGAAATTACCAAAACAATTAGGAAAATTGCAAGCTCGGAAACTTACCAAAAATTGAGAAATTCCTAAATAAGAAATTAGGAAACCAAAAAATTATGAAATCTAGAAATTAAGAAAAATACTAAAAATAAAATAGGAAAGCAGAAGAAAAAATAAATAACTTCACTCGATTTGCAACTCCTCGACAACGACACCAAAATTTGGCACGCTTTGTTGTGCGCCAAATTTGATTACTATAATCTTAACATAGTAAAGTAGTAAGTCGAAATAAAGTTATGAGTAATTTAGGATATATGAAACAAGTAGTGAGACTTCAAATTATAAGAATAATCAATCCAGAACAATCATTTATGACTAACATTTATCACATGCACTAATTATCATATGACATAAATCTTGTAGTGTACTCCGACAAAGCTAATTCACTAATTAATACATCCCGGCAAAGGTGATATACTCTAGTTCTTCTAAGCAGGCCGACAAATGTGATAATTAACATAGTCGTTACAACTTATCTTTATGCCAAAGTTTCTAACAAGTGTTAACAATAGAAATTAAATCATAAAGAAATAGATCGCACTCACGTATCCACTATATCCAGTCATTCAAGATCATACAATAAGCGTAGAGAACTAGTAACCGAAAAAATAACATATACATTAAAATCAAGCCTCAAAATGTTTTTCCACAAGTTCATGTGCTGAATTGGAACAAGTAATTTAGTTATATAAGCATAACTAAATAACAATAATAAAATGAAAAAGAAAGATGTAGAAGAAGGTCGTCGTAGGGATACTCGAAGAATTCATTGCTTTGCTCCTCAACACTTTTGTATACTCTCAACTCTCTTAAATGGGACTTGTATTCTCGTTAGATTGTTTGTACTATTGTAAGGACATTTTATATATAGTTTCACGGCTGGTCAAAATCTAAAGAAGATAAGATTCCTTTTTCAAATACTCTCATCATTATTCAATGATCATCATATATTCTAGCAAAGAGGGAAAGATAGTTATAACTCAAAAAAGATAGTTACAAATGAGATGTCAAAACAAAGAGGGAAAGACGGAGCTAATCGTAGTCATTTCTTAATAAAAATTTGTCCGTCAATACCTTATGCGAAACAAAAGACAACTTCTGTCTCAAAATGGAAAGCGCTGCCGGCGGCTCCATACCCTTAGCCTCAGCCCACCTCGCCGCTACTGTTCTGATCAGCTCATCCGCCCTGGCTCCAAAACCTCCTACAGATTCCATGATGAAAGGCACGAACATAAGACCATTGGCTGAACAGACGGCCCCATACTTAGAGATATTTCTCTCCTCTGATCTCCTAGCAGCCTCCCCCGACCCCAGCCCTGCCCCTTCTCCCACAAAAGGAGAGACAATGGACACATCCACACAAAGATCCCTCCTTGCATCCCAAGCCGGTACTAAAATGTCCGCTGGCTTCTCCCCTCCTCATCTAGAAGGCCGGCCACTTCCAACCTAGGTCCCATATTGGCCTTCCTAAAAAAAGTGTATAACGCATCTCTCACCGCGTTATGCCTTCGAATCCTCCTCCCACCCTACGGACAATGGGAATCGTGATCTCCAGCCGCGTCGGACGTGCGAAACAAGTCCGCAAAACTGCAAACACATCGTATCCGGTACGGTACCATCCAGCACTTGAATTCGAATTATTAGGGGTTGTCGCTATTGATACACGAAACACAAGATCTAGCAAGAAATGACTAACCAAGGCCTTGCGCCTACTCCGGTGGAAATCAACCACCGACCAAATTCGGCACGATCGGTGGCGATTGGAGCTACAGAGAAGAAGAACATGAGCTGGGCGCGAAAACTCGAAGAAATCTTGTCCTTTTTTATAGTTACAAGCTATTTTCATTCCAGTCCTTATAATGTTTACCTTAGTACAATTAATTAGGATTTATCCGCCAGCCAGTCAGTCAGTTGTAGAACCTCGTTCATATGTCTGAAACTGCAGCTATTACCATTTCTCTTGTAGCGTAATCGAACCCTAAAACTACATACCACAAAGTTTCCTAAATGCAGCTATTAATGACTACCCATTTACAAACCCATGCATGCAGTTTCAGTTTGGTTAAACTTGAAACTGAGATACAAAATGTGAAGCCTACTTTACTAATTTAAGCATGTCTAGTTACACCATATCCTCAAATTTAGATATGCAAACAAAATTCTTGTTCCGTGGAATTTCATTCCAACTGCTTTACCTGATCGATTAACTTCTTCCATCTGGCAATTATAAGAACACAAGGCCGGGAAATCACCTCCCCGGCCAAATCATCCTACAGCAAATGTCGTCGTCTCCTCCCCCAGAAAACATCTCCGGCTTGTCATCATCCTTAGAACCCTCCCATTTTGCCACCACCGTCGCCATCCTCGGATTATTCTTTGTGTCATTTGTCTTCCTATTGTTCTGCAGGTTCATCTTCGAACAAGCTAGCAGATCCAGCAGTGTGTATACAACCGATTCTAGCAGCAACTCTGATGGCGAATACGCACCAGCAGGGCTTGACCCTCTGATCAGGGATATGTTTCCTACGTTTGAATACTCAGCTGTGAAAGGTTGGAAAGAGGGTTTGGAATGCGCCATTTGTTTGTCGGAGATGAAGGACGAGGATATGCTTAGGCTTCTCACTGTTTGCTGCCATGTTTTTCACCGGGATTGTATCGACCTGTGGCTTGGGAAGAACACAACCTGCCCCATTTGCCGATCCAGCCTCAGCAATCCTGAGAAGCACCATAACATGTGTCCTCTGCTGCATCACAGCTGGCTTCAGGCCTTGAATGAGAATGAGGACGAGCAGCTTGATGCCATCGAATTGAGTAAGGGAATTAGCAGACACAGGCATGATCAGGTGGCACTGACGATACAAGGCGATGAATGGGACAAGTTTCCGAAAGCGCATTCCACAGGGCATTCTATAGCGTTGGTTAGGGGAGATAAAGATGATAAGTACAAACTGCTCCTGACAGCCCCAGTGAGGGCTGAGATTGCGAAAGGCCATCGGTGTGCCAGAAGTTGCACCATTTTTGGGGAGTTTTCAGTTTCACACAATGCACCAGACAAGCCGAATCGGTCACCTACTGATCATTCCTTACCCTAGTGGCCGGCTAAGGGTATACTCGACGTCTTTGTTTTACATTTGTATATAGCAGAAACCCACCACCTCGGTGTGAGCCAAGTTCTTCATCTGCATACAATTGACGCGTCATGGAAAGATTGATCTTGCTTGTCTTGAGAACAGATATATAAACGGTCCTTTGTAAAGAAAATATTGTTCTTCGGAGCGGAGTTTAAGTGTGGCTGCCAAGAACATGCAAGGAAAAAAAAGTAGGGATAGATTTTCTCATGAAGTTTGGACACTGTAATATAAATCCTCTTGAAGGAAACTTTATTGTACCATATAGTTATCTGAAGTTATGCATTTGGTTATATCTTGATGTAAAGGTGAGCAACTCCATGACCTCAGGATCCTCTTGATTTTTCTGAATCCTGAGATATATTTTTTTGGTTATGAAGTATTGTGATTTTAAGAAGCTGGTGGAGCATATGGATAACTAGCCCTAAAAAGAACGCTACACCATTTTACCTCAATTGTCACACAGGTTATACACACTGTCGCATCTAGAATTGATGCAATTAGCATTCACTATGGCTTATGAAAGACGTTGCATAACACCACAAATGCAACAAAGTACCAAGCAGCAGATCATAGTGTGTTGCTTAAGTCTCGTTATGTAACACAAAATAAAGTAGCAGGTTAATGTGTGTTGCTTAAGACTACTTATGCAACATATGACAAAGCAGCAGGTCAACCTGTGTTGCTTAAGAACACTAATGCAACAACACTGAAGTAGCATTTGTGGTGAGTTGCGTAAGTGTTGGAGTAGTCTACTCCCACTTTCGATGAGGTGAATATCTAATTAATAATGCTACTTGAACGTGCATGGAACGTTCCCTGAACGGACGTCACAACGTCAAAACAGAAGCTGATCAAATCAGAAGAGATTTTCATCTCTAGCCAGAATCACGGAGAAAACAAGGGACTAAGATTGAGAAGATCCGGTCAAAGATTGGCAAGATTATTATGGGATAATTATTGATATTCTGAGATATTTTGTTCCAAATTAGGAAAGGAAATCTGAGATTTATGGTCAAACAAATCTGGAAGCGGTCAAGCAAATCCGGGGCTTTTTCACAAGAACATCAAGATAAAAGGAGAAGGCATGGCTTTCGACTAGGGAAGCGAGTGAAAAGGTCCTTGACACTCAAAAGCATAAAAGCTAAGGCTCGGAAGACTACATCGCCAAGAAAGTCGAGAAAGGAGAAGCTTGCTACTCCGCAGGGAACTAAAGACGGTGATGTAGTCTGTGTTAAAAGGAAGTGCTACTTGTGGTGCGGCTGACCCTTGGAGAATACCCTAGCAGATAGTGAACTGAAGTGTCTGGATGCTAGAAGTATAATATCAAGTGTAACCGATCAAAACACCTAAATATAATAGTATTTCCAAATCCTCTAGCTTGCTAGAAGGTAGTGATTTTTCTCTCAAGTATTAATTAAGGTACCAGAGTTTCCACTATAAATTATTGAGTAAGCCCATTTACTTTCTGCATAATTTACTCTCGCTGCTTTACTACTTGGCGAGGAACAAAACCCTTTGTTACTCTGTACAGAACACTAACCACGATCCAATAATTGGTATCAGAGCCTTGTCTCTACATTTTTGAACTAGCATTGCAGGAAAAATGACGACTCAAAATGACTCCTTCTGGAAACCACCCACACTGAAATCGGGTCAGTACGATTGGTGGGCGGAACAATTCGAAGCACACACATGTTCCCTAGATGGACAACTTTGGGGAATTATAGAAAAGTGACCGTTACCAATAATGGACAAAACAAATTCAACCAAGGTTAAAGATATGGAAGAATGTATTGATGTTGACTATAAGATACTCGAGAAAAACAACAGAGCTACGAAAGTGCTCCATATGGCATTAGGACTAGGAGATCTTAAGAAAATGCTTCGATACAAAATAGCCAAAGAAATATGGGACGCCCTCAAACGACTATACTCAGAAAATGAGGATGTCAAAAGGAATCGCATCCTCGCTGCCATAAAGGACTATGACAAAGCCATCCATGACTTCCACTCACGATTTCAGGGGTATATCGGACAAATGGAGTTTCTAGGAGAGGAGATCCTCGAGTGGAAGATCACTCACCATTTCCTTCAAGCTCTAAACTCGAAATGGGACGCAGTAACACTAGCACTCAAGCTCAGAAAGATATCAAAGAAATTACTCTCGAAGAACTCGTTGCACGACTCCAAAGCAATGATGGAATACAACACCGAAAGATTGCAATGCGCGAACCCGAAAGGACCCAATCCATTGCAATGAAAGTAGAGAAAGCGTTTGAGCTCGCCCAAACAGATGACAAAGAAGAACATAAGGATGAAACATTAGCCTTACTAACCAGAGCTCTCAAAATGGCAAGGAACGCAAATCTTCGTTCCTTCAAGGGTAAGCGATCAAACAGATAGCTTATGTGTTACCATTGTCAGAAGAAAGAACACTTGGTCAATGACTATTTCAGCAAAAAGGCAGGAGAACCACCAGCTTAGAAAGATAGTAAGGCAATGATGGCTGCTTGGGGAGAATCTAAGGAGGAAAGTGAAGAAGATGACCATTCAAAGGAATTGTGCATAATGTCATCAGACGAAACTCCAAATCATGAGGTAACTAACCCTGACCCTCTTTCATATTTGATTGACAAAACTAACTCTCAATTGATGGCAATTATCAAAAATTTAGCACAAAAGAATGTCGATCTTTGCGAAACCATAGAAGAACAAGAGGAGCTCATCTCAAGTCTATCAGAGAATGGCGAATTATGGTCCGCCAAAGCCATGAAACTAGAAGAGGAAAGACTATCGTACAAGTACAGCAATAAAGGAGATGAGCTGAAGAGAAAGATTCAATCCCTATAAAAGGAGATTGCTTGTTTGGAATCAAAAAATACAGAACTAAGAAGGAAAAATAAGATACTCCAAGTAAGTGATGAGGATAAGAAACAGGTCTGGCACCAAGATTGAAGAAGTGAGAAAAGACTTTTCTGCACGCTTTGTATCAAGACCAGGAATAGGATACTCAGGAATTTTATTACGAAAGGAAACCTCACAAGACTCGCTATTCGTTTGGTGGAGATCACTCACAATTATTTGAGTGTTTCTCCCCTTCTTCTTCACCCCTATTTATATTAATCCTCCTCACAAATAGAGGGCTATGATTAATTTAATCCTACGGCTAAAAATACAAGCTCTAGAGAATTCCTTGCAAAGTATCTTCCACACTTCTTCATAGAATTCTAGAGAATTCCTTTCAAAATGTCTTCCACTTCGTCTTCCACACTTCTCCATAGAATTCTAGAGAATTCTTCTTCTTGGGCTTGGGCTAGCTTATCTTTTGGATCAAACCTAATGGGCTAGGCATTAATCTTAATACCAAATTCTATGGAGAAGTGTGGAAGACGAAGTGGAAGACATATTGCAAGGAATTATCTAGAATTCTATGGAGAAGTGTGGAAAACAAAGTGGAAGATACTGTGCAAGGAATTCTCTAGAGCTTGTATTTGTAGCCGTAGGCTTAAACTAATCATAGCCCTCCATTTGTGAGGAGGATTAGTATAAATAGGGTTGAAGAAGAAGGGGAGAAGCACTCAAATAATTGTGAGTGATCTCTACCAAAAGAATAGTGACTCGACTTGAAAGTGGAACCAATTCATTCATTCATTCTCTAGCCGATACAGTATATTTCATCCCATAAATTCTAAGACAACGAGTATACGGAAGAGTGTCATATTGGGCTAGTCGAAAACTAAAGTTTAACCTAAAAAAAATTCCTGAAAATTAGTTTCTAAGTGAGCAAAGGAAGATTAAGCAGAGCAAGATGAATGGGGAGAAGGGATGGAATGAGTGTTGGATGGTTAAGATACCCCATCTTTAGAAATAAAAAGGGTGACGTTTTATGATGATTACATTTTTTTAATTGGAGGGAGGGAGGGAGGGAGCACATGGATAATCTTAACACACAAGTATGACATGCTGTACTATGGCCCAAGATCAACCACGTCCCCTTCATTGGTAAGGATCAAACCCTTATCAGTATGTTATCTAACATACATATGCACATCACAATTTCCAGCTCCTTCATTTACATCATAACCTTTTTGTTTTCACTTCGTCTACTACTAGACTAGTGCAGTGAAATCTGATATAACAAGTTAGTTGCAACTGGTCTGGTGACCCTTTCCGCCTCCAGTAAAGCCTCAATCAGTTACTCTGAAAATGATGCTCAACCAAAAATCTAAAAGTAGTGCACTTTCCGGGAGAGAAGAACAGTCGGATATTACCACCCATTTGCCCGGCCAGTTCATTTATATGAGCTTGTAAATGAAGCCTAGCTATCTCAGTCGGTCGAATCTAACAGCTAATTACATCTTTCAAACATTTGGATTTGCATTTTCATGTTGCAACTCAAGAATGTGCATATGTAGCTTTTGCACAGCTTGTTAACTTGTCTGCATGCATATTTTTCTATAAAGATTTGGGCCCCCTTCCTTGTTTCCTTTACAAAAAATTGCAGTAGGGTTTGTCATTATGTGAGGGATTGGGAAGAGAAGCTAACAAAGGGAAACACAAGGTTATCAGTCAGAGCTTATCCTTAGCTTCTTCTTGTTTCCTCAGTTCTTAAGGCACGCAGTTATTCACTTTATTACTGCATCTCTCACAGCCTCCATGTTACCAACCTAGCTAGGTTTGATTAAGCTTTATCATTTTTAACACACGACATAGTGAAATGCGCAGGGCTGTTTCCAGATATAAATAGTGACTGAAACAAGGCATTCCTTTTGTCTGAGATTATTGATGGCAATGGAAGCACTTCCTTCAAATGATTTCCTTAACTTCCTCATCTACGATACCTTATCTGCAACCCCCATCTTCCATCATGTTGCCTCCTCCTCATCTTCTGATACCGCTATAGCTCAGGCGGATCCACAACCCAAAATTAATGATGTTGGTGTTGGGAAGAAATCAAGCTTGGGGGTGCAAGGAGTCGGTGCAAAGAAGAAGAAAAGGAAAAGAGCTAGATCGTGCAAGAACAAGGAGGAAGCTGAGACACAAAGGATGACACACATTGTCGTCGAGAGGAACCGCCGGAAACAAATGAATGAACATCTCTCTGTCCTGCGCTCCCTCATGCCACAGTCCTATGCCCAACGAGTAAGCTTCTTTTATATATCTCCTTACCAGAATTGAAGATATATATATAGGGTTATAATTAATTATTGTGTATGAATGATGAAGGGTGATCAAGCTTCTATAGTAGGAGGTGCTATAGAGTTTGTGAAGGAACTGGAGCACATACTCCAGTCTCTAGAAGCTCAAAAATCTCAAGCAGATTCATGTCCAGATGCATCAACAACAACCCCATTTTCACAATTCTTCACTTGCCCTCAATACACATGGTCTCAGAGCCCTAACGAGTACACAGCAGCATCTAGCAAAGCTGCAATAGAAGTCACTCTAATCGAAACCCATGCTAACATCCGGATCCTCTCGAAAAGAAGCCCCAAACAGCCGTATAAAATAGTTTTCAGTTTCCAAGCTGTTCATCTCACCATACTTCACCTTAGCATCACCACCATGGATTCACTGGTCTTCTACTCAATCAGTGCTAAGGTAAAACATTTGCATTTCTGAAGATCTATTATCTTCTGATTTAGGTTGGAGAAAGACAACATGGGGAAGTGCATATCTGAAATCTTATTCTATGAAGAAATTCATATCAGTGAAATTAGCAAGCTAGTTTTCATTATGCTTGTTGATATTTCGGTGAAAGTTGATATCATTTTGCTGCTGTTGTGGGAATGTGACGGATACAGGTTGAGGAGGGGTGCCCACTGAACTCAGTAGATGACATAGCAGGAGCAGTTCATCACATGCTCAGAATTATTGAGCAAGAAGAAGATGCTGTGGATGTGGATGTGGATGTGGATGTGGCTGGTCTGTGTTCCTAAAGATCATCTTCTTCGCCATTCTCTCTAGCTACCTAGTTTAGCTAATTAACTATCCAACTCAAAATACACAACTCTTCTATCTCAAACTGTTACTGTTACTCTCTCTCTTTCTGGATCATTCTTGTTTTTTACTTTTATCAAGGATGTAAATGTAAATACTTGTTATTGATTTTTGTGATGCTTACTTGCATGTGGCATCATGGTTGGTTGTGTGGAGAGATGATAAAAAGAATAGTGTCAAGTGAAAATGATAGATGAGATATTATTATTGGGACACACCTACCTACTTTTTCTTTCCATTTTTATTTTGGAACAAAATCAAATAATTCATTTCCAATGGTTGTGTTTATGAATTAATATAATTTTTAATGTTTACCACAACCTAACTTTTTAAATTTCGATTATCTAAATTATATAATATATTGTTAATTTTGGTCCCACATATCTATGTGTGGATTCACTGATAGATGCAGCTTTATGGGCTACGGGTTGTATTTTTGGGTGTAGAGAATGGCATTATTGTTGACTCATAAATGTTATGTTAGTCAACCCTACCTACTTCTAATGAGATTTGGTAACCCTACACCAAATCAATGAGAATTAGGTTTTTTAGTTGGTTGATAAGAGAAATATTCTGGTAATTTGATGATTAGACAATCCGACATAGAAAATTTCCCTTTTTCCAACATTTGAAATACTCCCTTTTAACACACATATATATATGCATGGAGGCAAAAGACAAGAAAGAGGCACGTGATGAAGAGCATGGCCTCTCTAGTCTGGATATTAACACTGAAATTTGTCTTGATAGGCATGCATATACATAAGAAAAAGAAGCAGCAGGGATTTAGGACACTGCATGGCACGGTTCCCTTGAAATTCAGATTACGTTTTTATTAAATCACCCGTGAAGAAAACTATGCAGTGAGGTTTGCCACAAAAACACTCACAATCAATCAAAGATGTCTCATCTCAAAGGACTGTCAGCAACATTGTTCGAATAATGTTTTATATTATGTAGTGAGAGGATAACTGATTCAAAGAATTCATTCAGGTTGAATTCTAATATTAAAACTAGCTAGTAAGCCTGTGGAGCTGTAATTGAAGTAGGTAGTAAAATTCAAAACTAGATCTCGGGACTTAATTTGAGTTAGCTTCTGAGTCTCTTTACGGAGACTATGGATTTGAACTGAACTGAAAATTATTCATCGATCAAAGTAAATTGAACTGGACTAAAAGCCACGCACGCAATAAATTGAAAGTAGTGTGTGTAAACGACATGCAATAAGCATAAATGGAGAATACGGGACTCAACATGCAATAAACATAACATAGAGAGATTGTTATTTTCGCTTTTAGCTCCTCCTTATTGTATCACAAAATATAGAAGACGTGAACATCTCCTTGCTAGAGCATGTTTGTAAAAATATGTTATTATTGCTTATTACTCTTTCCTCTCTATACTCTTAGATCGACGTGATTCAGAAACACAAGATGATAATAAAATGGCCTCTTCACCATAGTTAGAAAAGAGTTGGATAACAGTTTAGGGAGCTGTGAGTCTAACAACATATCATCAGGAGCTAACGGTGGTTTGGTGGTGATGGTGCATGATGCACAGCACAGACTAAAAGTTAAGCTGACCAAACTCAGAGAAATGGTTTTTAGTAACTATTGGTTTTCTGCACAATCTACCATATAGAGGAGGGCTGGCTTCATTATATATTTTGAGTTGATCAAAGATGCTCTTCCTCCTCATTGATCATTTTTGGCTTCATTGCTGCAATGCTGAGTCTTTGTCTTTGCAATTATGCGCCATTGTTTGCATCTGCATCTGCCAGACCACTCTCTCAACCTTATTTCAGTTTCAGGTCCCCCCCTCCCCACAGTCCTGTAAATTGCATGAATTCAGACATCAAGCTAACATCTTCTTCTGGAAGTAAAAAAAAACATTAACGGGTTCAGATCCATAATATAATGCGACTGCAGCAGAAAGCCTGAAGCTGATTAACATTTGCATGTCCTTAAATTAAGGTTGGCTGAATTTGAATACAGAGTAAATGCAATAAGGAAGCGCACTTGTATTATGACCCAAGGTTGCATTTGTATTATTATAAACGACCTATTTTAAGTGAATAAAAATTTTAAAAATAAAAACTACATAAATTCAGAATTCAAAACAATATCACATCATAAAAGACTGTATTTTGCCGTGCAATATTAAGGTCCATGCTTGGCAATATATTGAACGGAGAAAAGTGACAAATCTGTGACACCTAATAGGGTACCCTGATTCATACTTGAGACGGGATCTGCGGAGGAGTGAAGGGGTTCATACAAGGTCCGTTGGTGGTGCAGCATGTAACGCTGGCTCGACACAAAGGGCATGTGGAGTGGGACTTGAGCCACGTATCAATACAGGGAATATGAAAAGAGTGGCTGCACTTGGGTAAGATTCTAAGCCTCTCATTTTCTTGAAACTCGCCTAGGCATACAGAACAATCCATGCCTTCAACCAACCCCTCATTATCCTTTTTGTACTTGCGGACAGGGATGGACTTGATGAAACTCTCATCCAATCCACCGATTGTAGCATAATTAAGTGCCTGGTGAAATGAGGAAACGCCACCATCCTGCAGTTCCTCGTCGTGGTTCGCTCTTCCATCAGAGCTTTTTTTCCTGCAATACTTGGAAATTATCGCGAAGTAACTGACAAGAAGAAGACAGCTGGCCAGGACACTGATTATGGTTATAACCAGAGGGGAGAATTTGGTGCCCTTTTCTGCTAGATCCACAGATGGCGGCGGAGGGAAGGTCATACGACACCATTGCGGGCAATACATGCTGCAAAATCCTTGAGAGCAGTCTTTGTTGTACATATAGGGAACCCAAGTTTTTGGATTACCAACCGACTCCATGGTATTGTGTTGATAATCAAGGAAACAACTGCAAGCAATAAGAAGCCGGGAAAACTGGAAACCAAAACTACTCTTAAACTTCTACAGCACTCAGAAGAACATGCACTATGATGGCAAAATCAAGAAGAAGAAATATCAGTCATAAAGTAACACACAAGGACTACTACTACTATAAAGAAAGCAAAATCAATAATAAGGAGGGGGTTGATTGAGTTTCTATCTTTTTCTTTTGCTGTTCTATCAAGCTTTACTTTTCTCACCGGCACTGCTTTTCCTGCAGATAATGGAGTGTTGACTAATCAATTTTAACAAGAGTTGTCTGGTGCCTTTTCTGTAGTGTGATATTGCAAGTATAAATAACCCGGGGCAATAGGGAATGGGTCATTTTCATGCCTTTCATTTTTCATAAGATAACCAAGCTATACATTAATGGCATTGCTTTAACAGACAGCTACTGACAATCTTAATAACTAAGAGCAGTAAATCTTTAAACATTATTACTAAGGCATCTATTAATAGTCTTGCAGAAACAAGGTGCTTTAAGGATTTTTGTTACTTTGGAATGTGCTTTATAAAGTTAAAAGTATTATATGATCTCTCTATTCTTATTTGCAAGGAAGTGTTATATACATGACAAATACTGCTGTCTTAGCATGATGGAATAATATATAATAGAAAAGAGGAACCACAGTTGGCAAGATGTAGATGTTATACAAGAAATAACTCACCACAGATCAGATTCCTTCGTGGACGTCAAAGCCTCTTAGTGAACTGTCGCCAGTCTTTGCACCCAGGCAATCCTTCAAGGAGAAAAAATTATTCGAATTATGACATCTGTGACGTTTCTAACTTCTCAGGCTCATTTTCTGTTTTTTTTTCATCCTTGGAGGCATCATCAGTCCTTTCACTAAATCTCAGGCGGAGTGGACGACCCATAAGTTCCTGAGTAAAGAGTTTAATAAATGAAAGCAATCAGTATTCCGTGTTACTTGGCCTAGAACTCTTATTGCCCATGTACATATGAAAAGGTATGATTTTCAGAATCATGACATTTGGCAGCTTGAAGCATAAATATATTTTTCCAGAAAAACCATAAGGCTAGTTTTGGTTTACTTAACAGTATTAAAAACTACATAACTGCAACTTTGATAAGCGATTTATTAGTTGATGTAATGAGTTGTAGAAACCATGTACAAGGAGAAGAGGAGAATAAGTAACTGGCGAAGAAGGGTCAATTGAGCACAAGACACATGAATGATATAGGAAGTTATAATATATGAAAACTGGTATGAAACCTCAGCGTTATTAATATCTAAACAAACTGCAGCATGATACAGATAAAAATCATTGGCACAGTATCCACTACAATAAACTCTGGACTTCATAATGTTCATGTAATTTTTCAAACCCACTACTTCTTGGATCAGTTTAGTATGTCGAATGGATTATGTTTTTCAAAAGTTATATAGAAAAAACTGTGCAAAAGGCTAAGAGATCATAGGTCAATTCAGATGGAAATGATAACCTGATCAACCCACACATGTTCAAAGATCATGACAATGTGTATGTCCTTAATTCTAATTAAAGCTTTTGTTAACTGTAAAGTCATGAATGTAGGTTGAACAATTTTTGGGGTACCTGCCCATCAAATGTTGAAAGTGCAGTCTCTGCATCCTCCCTAGTGGCAAAGGAAACAAAACCGTATCCGGCTGATCTATTACTTGAATTCTCAAAGACCACCTTAGTTGAAACTGGATTCACCTTTCCAGCGAATAATTCTCTGAGATGGTTGGATCTTGCTTTCCAAGCAAGATTGGATACGTAAATCTTATGGCGGGTTTCCCCAGGAGGAGGAGCGCCAGCAGGACGAGGAGGAGTAGGTTTTTTGAAAGACTTAGCAAACTGCACCTTAATGATTCTCCCAGACACTTCCTGAAAATCAAGTATTTCAAAGTCCATTGAGTGTATATACCAGATATATTAGACTATTAAATCATATCCAGGCCACTATCATTATTGTTGACTCATTGTAAATAAAACAGAAACGACTATGAAAGAGGGGAAACGACTATATTAAGAGGCTTCCATAGGTTGCTGATATGTGAACTTCAATTCATCAGTGTTCCTTTAATGTATCGTGCTACGGGAGGATAAGTAATCATCTATTAATTACAACTCCAGCCAAGGCATCACAAAAACTACCAGATCAGCCTATCCTGCAATGACCACTATGACCAAATAAGGTCCGTGTATCATCAACCTATGACAGAGACTCTTTAAAACCCAATTAGGCAAATGCGCCCTGGAAGGCTGAAATAACACTGCCCCAAAGGTAAACGGTTATATGTTATGAAGTTTCGTAAATTCAACTTTTTAACCTCACACGAGTTTCGTGTTGTGAAATATTTTCAACATCTTTTGATTAATGACCCAGAAACATCTACCTAGGCCCCTCAAAATCAAAGGGAATCCTGTATTTAAAACCACTGAACTTGGTCAAGGTTTGCCTAATCAATTTTCAGTTATTTTATTCCAGTCAGAAAACCCAAATTAAAAAAAATAAACTGAATAGCCACTTCCATTTAAATGTCGGTCAAAGCCTCGAGACCTATAACTTATAGTAATAAGAACTAAGAACACGAATCACCAACATAATGGTTTCAGTTATGATCTCAGCTAGCATTGCATACAACTGTCGACATTGACTATCATGCTTATTTCTCAAGCTCTCGCAAAATCCTAACCTCATTCCAAACTCACTTCACAAATTCAAAACATGAACTGAACATCATGAAATGACAGACTGCGAGTGCAAAGAAACACTAAAAGGAACTTTAAAGATACCAAAATCGAAATAGTTATGCTTACAGTTGAATCAAACTTATCAATGACAGTCTGGGCTTCATCGCCAGACTGCATCGTAACAAACGAAAACCCCCTGCTCTTCCCAGTTCCGTCCCTCTGCTTGATATACTACATTACCATTTCCACCATCAAACTCGGTCACTAAAATCAACAGCGATATAATTAAAATACCAAGCGAGAATTCAGATAACAAAACCTCAACATCGACGACAGTCCCGCAGTCGCTGAACAGCTTCTTAATATCCAAAACAGTAAGCGTCCAGGGCAAGTTCCCAACAAAAAGCTTCCTCCTCAAATTCTCGGCCGCCGCAGCATCTTCTTCCACAGCCTTCCTTTCCTCTTCCGCCACAGCCACAGCCACAGCCACATCCGGCGCGGCGCAGAGAATCCAGGTCCGGAGCCTACTCTGAATCGGAGCGCATTTGACGGCGAGAGGAAGAGATAGTCTGCGGGTAGGGATGTGGAGCGACGCGGTTGACGAAGAGGAGGAGCGGAGTGAGAAGACGGAGATGGCTGCTTCGAGCGTCGCCATTGGAGAGAAGATGAGATGAGTGCTTGGGATGGGATAATGGAGTGATGCGATGGGATTCAAAACGCAGCTTTTTGGTTCGTTTTCAAACGAGAGTGCCATTGGGCTATCTTGAGATATTATCGGGCTTCTAGAAATGGTCTTTGTGGTGGGCCTTAACCAAAGAATGCCACAAAACATGATCTTAAAAATAATAAATAAGCATTGGATATGGTGTAGATGGAATGAGTGATTTGAGTTCAATAAGGGCCCTTAGGGTCCCAAAATATCGATACCCAATTTTATTTTTAATTGAGCGCATGATACTTACCATTCAATGGGTCGGGCCATGCAAGACTCGATTCCCACTACTTCAAGTTTTTTTATCATTTTGAGATGTCTATTTAAATTCTAGACAATAAATAATATAATT
Source organism: Umbilicus rupestris (assembly GCA_963678935.1). Lineage (NCBI taxonomy): Eukaryota > Viridiplantae > Streptophyta > Magnoliopsida > Saxifragales > Crassulaceae > Umbilicus > Umbilicus rupestris. The sequence goes on from OY787614.1 coordinate 12,507,497, forward strand.
ATAAATATTTAATTATAAAATTGCTTAAATTTGATTTTATCAATACTTCGGACATTCCTCTTTGACCCCTAACTGTTTTCATTGGTGAAAATGAAAAGAGAGCGCCACTGATAGGGGACACGATGGCAACAAACGTGAAGCACGTGGTTAGATGAATACCAAGGACATGTTTTGACATTTATCCCCACACCACACCACCACCGTCCATCTCAATCACTTTTATTATATAATAAACATCTTATCAATTTCCAGTTAAAATAGTTCACTTTGTGGGTAATTTGTAGTTTCATAATTAAGAAGAATGCCATTCGAGTCACATTTAATGGCACTCGATACGAACTTGATGTTGAAATAAGCTATCCACCCACACAATTTTATTGAAAAATATTATATTAATTTTGATATTAAAATAATTGTTAATAATTAAAAAATACATGACCCTCAATGACGTCACTTAACCATATTGAGCTGCTCTCTGTCTGAGCTGCTAACTACTGAATGCATGCCGATAAATTTATGTTCACACAAACACAACACACGTGTGGGTCCTTGTTGTGTCCTTTGGACGAAACGACGGTGAATTCGAGCTAATGCAGTCGTGTCTATGTCCCACAGTTTCCCAACGAGTTACTTTGCGAGCACTTTACGATTTGTTCTGATTTAAAGATTCTCTATTTAAATTTAAGTTAACCAATTTTTGATTATGTTTGGATTGTGAAATTTTGAGAAAAAAAGAAATAAAAAAGATTGTTTTCAGACCAAAGTTTTATATTTTATTTAGGTTAAAAGAAGTAAACTTACTTTGCCATTTTATTTTATGAAAGAAGTAAACCAAATAATATATAGCATTTGGCAGATAAGATTTGTGAGCAACTTGTTCTCTTTTCTAGAAGGTGCCTTATATTAAGCTACAAGTTACAATAATAAATCAAAGGCATAGGAAATTCTTGTTTATATTATTTGTCCAACAATGACAATGTTGGATATGAACTTCTGCCCTATTGATGTTATATAGGTTGCTATTCTCGTCAACATATTATAATATTTATGATAGATTTTTAGTAATTTTGACTTAAGAGCGGATGTGATGACAAAAGATATCTGACTGAATTTAATTGAACTAAAATAATACATTATGGTTCCCAAATTAGATACATATAAATCAAACGAATGAATCTGAGAATGGTGAAGTTGAAAAAAAAAAGGAAAAAAAAGAATGGTAGGCTTCATAGATGCGTAAAAAAATAAGTCTGGTATAATACATAATGTAAGAATAAATAGACAGTAAACAGTATGCTAACCACTAAAATACTCGTATCAAATATGGAAACTGAGCATGCATGTATCGAGATTGGTTGACTGGTTGTGTTTTGTTCAACAGTTTAAGACATTGAGTGATCTTCCAATGACCCTTATACTTACAAAAATTAAACTCATCATTGCTAACTTTGGTGAGTTCTTCTGGGGATTATTTGACCGAGTAGGTGATGCAAAAACAAAATGGTTGGGAGCATGAAGAATTCACTTGTTCGTAGACCTTTTATGAACACAAGATTTCAAGTTCATATCTTCTGCTAATAATTCATTAACAACCGAATAAACAGACGGAAGATGATTACGATGCGTAATTATACCACGAAGACTTTCAAATTCATTTAGAAGAACCATCAAAAATTAAATCAGACGTTGCTCCCCTCTCTGAGCAGTTTAAGGATTGACTGTTCGCAACTCAGCCGATTCTATCAAAGCAAGTTGATCTCATAGATTAGACATAGAGGATTAAAATTCTTGAATAGTCATACTATCTTGTTGAAGGGTTCGATAGTCAATTTCTAAGTGATATTGCTTTGCAAAATTAGATTGTGTATGTAATTGTTCTAAGTGTTCCTAAACTTCCTTAACCGTATCATATTTCGCCATTTTAAATATTGATTGACTGTTGAACAGAGTTGTTGATCCAAACAATGATTTTTGAATTGTTGGCATGTCAAAGATCCAACTTTTTTCCATCTTTAATTCCATGGGTTGCATGTCCCTTCCAGAAACATAGCACCGCATAGATTTTCCTTTTAGAAATTTCTTCATGACTTAACTTCAATATGAATAATTGTTCCCATTCAATTGGACACTGATAAAGTGAAACGAATCATCATTTGCATCATCCATGACGAACAAAGAAAAAGAAGCTCCAAAATTCCAAATCCAGATGCGAAATCATCGAATTCAACTGTGAGCTTGATCATCGTGATGACTAATCCTTGCACACCCAATAATTAATGGCTTTTGATATCATGTTAAAGTTGCAAAGGAATATTACAAAATGATACTAAGATTTCATATATACATAACAGAATAAGTCTTATATAATAAGAAAGACAATCATAAATAACAAAGAATAAGCCAATGGTCTAAACTACCCTTATAACATATGAAAATATTACTATTTGATAGAGAATAGATTGTGCACTAATGATTATAAGATCCAATAATAAAAAGCTTGACAATTTGGCATGGGATAAAAGCGGCCCTCGAGACTATTTTATTCACTCCGAGTGCTGCAAAACATTTCAACCATTTAATTAATACAAGTGTGGGGGAGTAACGTTTTGCTCATTTAGGTCCCTCCACAACCCACCATCCTCTTTTTATATGATGCTGCGTGTCATATTATTTATCTGAAACAATTTATGAGTGCGTTTTTTTAATTGAAGCTGAAATAAATTGATAAGAACTAAACTGAAATTAATTAAGTATTAAATTTAACTAACTGAAATTTAAAATTCAAAAACACAGAGTTAAGAATCAATCATCTAACTGAATAATCAGCTACCAAATGAAGTCTTAATAAAAAATACACACTTAGAAAATTAAAATGATTTCCGTCTTGCATCAGTATCATTTATTTAAGCGAAATCTAATTTTATGTATGATATTCCCATACCATAATTTTTACATATATTCATTTTTATAACTCAATATGAAATCTAACTCACTATCATAATTTTTAACTGGTTCATTATCTCATTGAGTGTAAACCAATCAAGACTATACTAATAATCAACCTCTAAAAGAGATATCTCAACCTTCATTACATAGATAAATAAAAACCTTCCGTTGCAGTTAATGGAACTTGAGGGGTCCAAATGTAAATAATCAACAAGTGGACGTTAATTCATTAATTTATTCCAAATAGATGATGACATCCACGAAAATAAGATAGAAAGATACAGATCTGTTTTACACGTGCTTCGTTCCATAAACTATACCTTATAACATATATATATGTTTTAAAAAATCGAATACCAACAAAAAGTGTCACACTCACGACATGGATCGAGAGAAACGTGTTTTGCAACTTCATTGTCATATAAAATAAATATAATAGTGTACCTCATTAGTTGCAGGTTGAAGACGATTGAGATATGTTTAAATTTAATTTAACTGAATTCAATTCAAAATAAGCCCTTGCATGATGGAGATGAAAACCAACTTCACCGAGTATGAAAGGTTATGATTTTGCCAAGTTAAATAGAAGCAGTGGAGAATAATTATTAAAGTCAATATGGATTTTAGAATCTAAGATTTCCCCAATCAACCGTCATATGTTCGTTTGGGTCAAATTGTTATTATTATAAAATTTTTAATTGAAAATTGATGCCTCTAATTACATGGGTTTTGGAATGTGCTATCTAAAATGCATTGAATTTAATGGATTTATGTTTGATGTGTTCAAAGTGCATTAAAATTTATCGGTTTTTGTTCTTGTGTTTTAACGTGCATTGTTGGTTTGTGTTAAAAAATAAATAGAATATGGATAGAAATTATATTATTCAATTAATTCTATAATGCATTTTATTATATAAGAAACAAAACTCATAATTCTAATGCACTTTCAAAACATCAAACATAAACATATAAAATGTAATGCACTTTTTAACACCACAAATAAAATTTTATAGAATCCAGTGCACTTTACAAAATAAAATAAAACTATCATTTCAGAAAAATCAAACCAGTAAAATCAAAATCCGTAAAAATTCAATGAACTTTAAACACGACAAATCAAAACAAATAAAATCTAATGCACTTTAAACAAACAAAAAATCAATAAACACATCAAACCCTATTTCTCAATAAATCAAAACTCATGAATACAATTTACTTTAAACAAAACAATATAAAACGTCCAATACTTATTTCTCAAAAATCAAAACCATAACAAAATATCTAACTCAACATACCCTTTCAACGAGCTACTGCAAGATAATTTATCTCTTCATGACAATATATGAGTGATTTAATCCAATAATTTAAGAACAGACTTCCAAAATAATACAAAAATGTAAGGGGATGCAACCGAAAGCTCCATTCCCTATATTGCTAAAATTTGTTACACTTTTTGTTCACTCTACAAAATATGTTGTAAGACTTCAAAAAAATTGACCCATAACAATATATACAAAGGCGATTAACTTTTATTTAGATTTTTTTATTCTTATTACTAATGTAATTATGTGACCATAAACGATGCGTTTTGATGTCAATTTTTTTTATCAGCGGTGATGTACAATATACTATTAGAACCTATGCCTTATGATTTAAACATTTTAATCCCAAAACTAATTGAAACCAAATAAAGGTAATATATATTTAAAAATGAATATGCAAATATTTGGAATGTAGAACCACACAAATGGCCTTAATTTTTTTTGGCTGTAAATATTTTCCTTCATTAAAATTATAAATTAGCATTTTATTCTAAAGTCTATTTATTAATTAAAATTTATCCTTAAATGTAGATTAATCCCATCCATTAAATTATATAAAGCAACGTTTCTAGTTTCTTACATAAATAGGGTATTTTTAATATAATATTCTACAATATATCATGGTCAGAGTGAATCAATTGAGTCTCTCACAAAATTAATTATTGCGCACAACCAAGTTCACATACACAAAATTAAATGTCTTTTCACACTTCAATAAACATCATATACCGAGACGAATCATCAATCTTTTATAATTTTTAATATCAATTTCATGAATAATATGTGGGAAATCAGAAATTCAGTTGGCCTCTCCGCCTTTCATATCTCAATAATTTGGTAACATTTTCCTTTTCAACAAAGTCTTTTTAATTCAATCAAAAGAATCATAATTAGAAGATAATCCCCAATAATAATAGGTTCAAAAATAAATAGTAAAACATAGTCCCAAAATTAATTCAAAATTTTATAAAATTTATATTGGAGTAATTAATCAGCATTCAAACACCAATGTTGAAATCTCCCTCACTCCTACATTCCATCACTATATTTTCCCTCTCCATTTCTTTATAAATAAATTATTTACCACACCCTCTCTTCAAATCCTCAAATTAATCGCACACCGCCACGTCATCACTTGCTGACAGTTTTCACCACAGTTATTCCGATTTTTGTAAACCGGAATCTGCCGGGGTTTTTCATCGCTGCGTCGGCCTACTCTTTCGTAGAAGCCGCCATGTTTCTCTCACCTTAAAAACTCGCCCTAGACTTTTCTCACACCCAGTTTTGGTCTTCCTTCTCCAAAATCTCATCCCCCATCTTCCTGGGCCCGATTCGTTTCCCGAAAAGGTTTAATCTTTGGCCTCAGATTCTCCTGGGGTCTGTAGAAATTTGAAATTTGTGGATGCTGGATTACAGGTCGCCGGCGATGAATCACTGGTCAGACGACAACGGTTCTATGATGGAGGCGTTCATGTCATCACCTGATCTCGCGTCCCTATGGACACTACCAGCACCAACAACTCAAGCTACCAATTGTTCATCTTCTGTGATTCAATCGCAGCCGATTCTCAACCAGGAGACGCTACAGCAGCGGCTCCTTACTTTAATCGACGGGGCGAGAGAGAGCTGGACGTACGCCATCTTCTGGCAATCCTCGTTCGACCACTCCTCCGGCGGCGCCCTCCTCGGCTGGGGCGACGGGTACTACAGAGGGGAAGAGAATCGCCAGCAGAAGCGTCAGCAAACCACTTTCTCCGCCGCAGAGCAGGAGAATCGGAAAAAGGTCCTGCGCGAGTTGAATTCGTTGATTTCTGGGTCAGCTTCTTCCTCGGACGCTGTCGTGGACGACGATGTTACCGACACGGAATGGTTCTTTCTTGTCTCGATGACGCAGTCGTTCGTGAACGGCGTCGGGTTGCCTGGACAGGCGTTTTTGACCGCGAATCCGATATGGGTCACTGGGTCGGAGACGTTGACGGGATCTGGATGCGAGCGAGCCAGGCAAGGCCAGGTTTTTGGATTGCAGACGATGGTGTGTGTTCCACTAGCGAATGGGGTAGTCGAGCTGGGATCTACCGAAACCATCTACCAGAACTCCGATCTGATGAATAAAGTTCGGATTTTGTTCAATTTCAACGGCGGTGGCGAGTTCGGAAACCCGACCTCGTGGCCTTCCTCCGCCTCGGAGGACCCGAATTGGATGTCGGATCCGGGTCCGGGTAAGGTTGATCACCCTTCCCTGAGTGTTGGCACCAAAACCAACCTTAACAACCACTCTGGTTTAACTCCAGCAGGATCATCAGCAGCAGCAGCTCATGCATCTGGAACTGGTTTTTATCAGCATCAGATGACCCAGAGTTTCTTCAGGAATGATCTGAACTTGGGGGAGTATGGATATGCAGGCCACTCGAATTCAACCGATTCGAATGCGGTGAAACCAAGTGCAGCAGCTGCTCCAAGTTTCTTGAAGCCTGAGGCTGGTGAGTTACTGAGCTTCGGAGAGAGCAAGAGGAAAGTGCCAATGCTGTATTCAGGGCAGTCGCAAATGGCGACGATGGAGAAGAATGGCAGGATGCGGAAGACGTCCGTTTCGGGTGGTAGTAACGATGAGGGGATGCTGTCTTTCACCTCTGGTACGGTGGTGCCGGGGGCGGTGAAGTCCAGTAACGGAGGTTTAGGTGGGGTGGATTCGGAGCATTCTGACCTGGAAGCGTCTGTGGTGAAGGAACCGGTGGTGGAGCCGGAGAAGAAGCGGAAGAGAGGGCGGAAGCCGGCCAACGGGAGGGAGGAGCCGCTGAATCATGTAGAGGCGGAGAGGCAGAGAAGGGAGAAGCTGAACCAGAAATTCTACGCCCTAAGAGCTGTTGTCCCCAACGTGTCGAAAATGGACAAGGCTTCATTGCTAGGTGACGCCATTGCTTACATCAACGAGCTTCGGAATAAGCTCCAAGCTACCGAGGCTGATAAAGAAGGCCTAATGGCCGAATGCGAGTTGTTGAACAAGCAACATATCAGCAAGGACTCGGCAAGGTATCCCAATGGCGGCACACGCGGTCCTGGTCCTGGTCCTGGTCCTGATAAAAAGGACTTCAGCCAGTTGAAACAACAAGTAAACAAGCTGCTGGACTTGGATGTTGATGTGAAGATCATCGGCCGGGATGCAATGATCCGGGTACAGAGCAGTAAGAAGAACCATCCGGCTGCGCGGCTGATGACGGCTTTGAAGGAACTGGACCTTGAGGTGCACCATGTGAGCGTGTCCGTGGTGAATGACCTGATGATCCAACAAGCCACTGTGAAAATGGGTACCAGACTCTACACCCAAGAACAGCTCCGGCTGGCCTTATCATCCAAAATCTCGGACGCCCATTAGATGGATTGCCCATATCTTGCTCTTAAGAGGATTGATTCACTCGAGGGGTGCACACAGCCTCATCGATCTTCCTCCCATGAGGCAATCCTGCGAAAATGACCGGCCCGGGGAGGTAGATGTTGTAGGGTTTTCTTTTTCTAGCGTTAAGCATGTAATATGTCCTCTTCAAAGTTGTAAAAACTTGGCAAGCGTACTGCATTTTCACAGGTACCTGATTGAAGTTAAGTTCTGAATCTCATCTGCCCTCCGCCAAATGGGAAACTTAGATGTCAAATGGATTAAGAACAAGATGTTACCCAACATATCATGATGTTTGGTCCACAACCGAGACCTGTCATATGAGAAGTTCTAGATCTGGAAGGCTTCCTTGTTAGGTCATTCCCTCGTTTAAGCCGAATGTGCAAAGCTTGGGTCATACAACAAATATTCCATTGACATGGACTGCCTTGAAATAAGCTGTTAAGATTATCATATTGCCAATCTGAAGCTGCGTCCTGGATCAGGTTGGGTACGACGGTAGAGTAATTAGGCATCTCTCGCTTTTGCTTCCCAAAAATGGACCAACATACCAAATGGTCATAGAATAATCTATGTACGCTACTATGGAGAGTAAACCAGTTATCGAGTGGGTCCTGTGTCGAAGACTCTATTATCAAGTATCCCGGTGCAATAAACTGCCTGCATCAAAAAACAGGATACAATATATGAACATATAACGAACGACATTAAATTGTTGTATACAAAGACCCAATCTTATATTAAGACATGTACACGGCAGAAACGAAGATTACCAACAAGCAATGCCAGGATAAGTGATGACATCAAGCTTAAAGATACCTTCATTAACTTTTATTTCTCGCTGCTGCTTTCCAGTCTCGACCAATAGGTGCACTTGTCTTTGTTTCAGTTTCATCCTGGCTAGACGGATTATTCCCATGGAACTCGCTTCCAAATGAGGATTCGGCTCTCAACTGAAGAAGCATAAGAGACGCTTCACTTTCATGAGACGATCCAGCAGGTGAATTGATTGAAGAAGTGGAACCAGATGCCGGTTGCCTGGATAGATGAGCGAGCCTCGCATCTTTTTTCCAGTCCCGTTTACAGTAGATGCGGGACATGTCCTTGACTGGAACCCGTATCAGTTGCTTGTGTACTTCTGTTCCTTTGGCTTCTTGCATTGCGATAAAAGCTTGAGGCTGCTGTATTGTGGTATCTGCTTTTGCTGAGTCTGCTTCTAGGCGTTTTCTTGCTCTATACCTACGTTGCCGCTCTCGATTCTTAAAGCGTTGATTCAACACATCGTCATTGCTTTTTGTATCTTCCATCTTACCTTAAAGACGAACAGAAATCTGCTACAAGAGATTTCAATTAACATCTACATTGTATACAAAACTTAGGTCATAAAATAGATAAAAATATATAGGTCATTCGAAAATAGTAAATCATATATATGCTCTTTTTCATATATTTAGGTACAGTATCCGGGCAAACATTTGAATCAAGTGCAACACACGGGATTAAAGTGGTTTGAGGTAATTTTACTTTTTTGTGCCACAACCAAACAATATTCTTGCTTCTGTTAAACAAAAAAAAGTTCAAGTCATAAAATTTGAAAAACTGATATAAATGTACACCGTCATGTTTTTGATGTTTCTAGTTAGTGAAAAGTAAAAACGAACAAAGTCCAAAATGATAAACATCCTATAGGAAAAAAGGAGGTTAGGAGTTGGTACCCATATTAATGCTGAATGACAAGTAAAAGAATTAGTATAAAGTAGACGGATAATCTACCATCGAAGAATAAAAATATCTAGCATAGGCCGAAAAAAAGTTTGAGAACAAATAACTCACTGTATCACAGTGTATCTACGACCTCAAACAAATAGTTCACACCAGAGTCACCCCGTGATGAAAATGAACTAAAAGAAAGAAAAAAAAGTTGAACAATTTTTTTCCTACATAAAGCCAATTGACAACCTACTGCGTCTAACCGTTGTGGACTTGATACAGGAACTTCATGAAGCACAATGCAGATTAAGGAATGTGAAGTTTTACATAACCATGGAATCCGACTAATTGCTTTATCACTAAAGATTCTCATTACTGACCAAGCTAGACATCCAACCAGCACACTGCCATTCTACGACTCTCTATTCCACATCGCACATCTTAACAATCCCAAGGGAAGTAACACTTGAACATTAAGAAACTATGGCAGTCTGCGCTCCACTTGGTGTAATATTTATCCTACACAATTATTACTGCTGAGCTTTAGCCAGATTACGGCACAATTATTGGTTAGTCCAAAAAAACTTTTGTTCGCCAGCATTTTCCCTCTGGAAATAGAAGGTCACAAGACACGCGCTCTCAAACAAGCTACCAACCTCCCGATGCTACATAAACATGCTTTCCTTTTCAAACTAAGCAAGCCCGCGCAGCATACAACAATAAGGTCATCCAAATTGAAGAAAAAAAACAGAAACTTGCACTAAAATCACCTCTTTAAAAGTGATTCACAATCAATCCCAACTGCACTTCCTAGCTGAATTGCAGTGCAATTAAAACCTAAAGTTCCAAATTTTGTAAGGTAAAACAACCATTAAGTTACTCTTAAGAATCCCGGAACCACCTAACCTAATCTGCTTAAAATAGAAAATTCACTAACCCCATAAAAGACGGATAAATAAAAATCCGACAGCTAAAGCATCACACAGATCGGCCACATCAAACTTGAAGCTTGCAACTTGAATTCTTCAACCCAGAGACCAGCATGTCAGATTAAACTCGGAGGTAAAATAAGAAACCTTTTCCGGCCAAATAAATCAAACCCAACGAGTGAATAGAAAGGGCTTGCGAGTCTCAGAATCGTTATACACTTACATATATTTTGAAGATGAAGAACAGCAAAGGGGTGGTGGCGCAGTTGGCTAGCGCGTAGGTCTCATAGCTATATTGAGTAATCCTGAGGTCGAGAGTTCGAGCCTCTCTCACCCCAGCTAATACATTTTACTTACTACTGCTTCGATGGATGCTTGGTACCAATTGAAAATCTCATTGCTATAAAGCCAGCCCCCACTAGCCATTCATTTATTTTCCATCATTACACGCCCGCGCAACGCAAATAAATAAATTACTTAATCTGCTCATTTTCTCGTTCATTTCCCAGAAAACTCCTCCCCATCCCAGCTGTGCAAGATCGTCAATTTCCCACTCCTTTTCTCTAGTCTCGCAAGTCAAACCCTAATCCAATTCGTCTCCACTTTCACTTTTGGAGGAAGTTCGATCTGGGGTTTCGGTTTGAGAAACCTCAGGGATTACTCTTTTCGGGCAACTTTTCTTTCTAGGGTTTCGGTTTGAGAACCTCAGGGTTTGCTCTTTTCGAGCAACTTTTCTTTCTAGGGTTTGGAGATGCGGGTGTTTTTGGCGTCGGTTTGGCTTGGAATTGATTGATTAGTGTGCTATTGTTGTTGTTGTTGTTCGTGTTAATCGGGTGGATAGTTGACGATTTGGATTTTGGGAGCTCGAGATTGTTTCTGGGTGGATCAGCTTGTCGCAAAGTTGGAGTCTTGTCGGTTTTCATTTGAATTTGTGGATATGGATAATTCGAGGAATAGGCATGTGGAGCATTTAGGTGTTAATAAGATTGGAAAGAATATACGAAAGAGTCCGCTGCATCAGCCTAATTTCTCAGCTAGTAATGATGCTGCGAACAATGTTACCAATACTAATAGTCATGCTATGAATCCTACCACGAGTGTTGGTCCGGGTGCTCCGAGGCCGCAGCCTCAACCACAGGTTTACAATGTGAGCAAGAATGAGTTTAGAAACATTGTACAGCAGTTGACTGGTTCGCCTGCACGGGATCCTTTGCCTAGACCAGCTAGTAATCCACCTAAACCACCAAGTATGAGGTTGCAGCGAATCCGGCCTCCTCCTTTGGCTCCCTTGAATAGGCCACCACCACAAATGTACCGTCCAGTTCCGCCTCCTCAGCAAATCCAAATGCTGCAGCAGCAGCATCAGGCCCCTGGCCATGGTCCCAGTTCTGGCCACGTTATGCACAATAATAATCATTTTGTGAGACCTGCTCAGTTTGGTCAGCCGTCACCAATTCCAACACTACCTGTTACGCCAGTAGATACAGTTTGGGCAAATACTGCGGAGTCTCCTATCTCAGCTTATATGCGGTATCTTCAAAACTCTATTGTGGATGCTCCGATACAACATCATCACCCTCAACAACAGAATCATCCCCAGCAGTCTCCCCATTCTCAACGGCCTCCACATCCTCAACAGCCACCGCATCCTCAGCAACAAAACTTTCATGGGCAGTTCCAGCCTCAGCAGCAGCCATCTCCTGGCATACTTCCAAATCCACCTGTTCTGCCATTTCCATCTCAGGGAGTGAATGGCCCGCCCCTGTTACCTTCACCAACATCTCAATATCTTCTTCCATCCCCAAGCGGATACATGAATCTGTTGTCTCCTAGGTCCTCTTATCCTCTACTCTCACCCAATCCCCAGTTTCCACCTCCACTTACATCCGCTTTTCCGTTTTCTCCTATGGGCCAGTTTTCACCGATGGGTCAGTTTGGGATATTAGGACCGGGACCTCAGTTCCCCCCTCCACCTTCTCCAGGCATGACATTCCCATTGTCGCCTTCGGGTTTTTTCCCAATCTCAAGCCCAAGATGGAGGGAACAGTAGTGATTATGCGACAGCAGCTGCAATTGAGGTGTTTGTCAAAGATACAATTTTCACCTTGCCACGGTAGATACAGCAACGCTCACAACACAGGACTACCTGAAAGTTCGTATCCCTTCCTTTCTTTTTCAGGTTACCTTCTTTTATTATAATCATAATATTGGTTTAGTTTTAAGTCTAGGCAATTGTAACATTATCGGTCTATTTATTTCATTTCGGTGGAATTCTATAGCCCACACAGTGACCTTAGGCAACCAAATGAGCTCTTCTTGAACAGAAGTGTAGCTTATAAGGTAGATAAAAGTTGAGCCTCTAGATTGTGTCTTGTAGACTATGTTGTGTGATATTTAGTCTTGTATTCTTTTTCTTGATTAACAATTTGGAGTTATAGTCTGATATATTTCTGTCATATTGAATCTTGGTTCGAGCTGCAATCAAGCATGATGCTGCTTTTCGTATTTAATTTTGGTAAAGACCAATGATGCGTGAAGTTTAAGGTTTACAAGCATGTGTTTCGGTGATATTATCATTACTTGTACTGATGCATTGGGCAATTTTGTTATTCTCACTTGTGCTTTGCATGATGGTTGTGGCAACTCTTTCTATGATAGTCAACCTTTTTATCTTTTTTGACTTTCATATTCAATTGCTTAACAGTTAGAAACGTTGAATACATGATTTTGTGATATGAAGTTAGGGTTGACAGGATGATTGATATAGTTAACACTGCAACAATTTAATTTTGTTGGGACTGAAGTTAGATACTTGTTATTAGTTTAGTTAATTTAGGATAGCCTATTCATGGGATTCAGTAGTACTAAATCAAATAAGATTTTTAATATTACCGAAATTTGTAACTAGAACCTACCTAATAAATTTGACTTATTAACTTGTAAAATAAGTTTATCATAATATTTCATATCTTTAATTTCTTACAAATCATGCCTTGGTTCTCAAATTTTGCATTTGTAGCAAAAAATCCAAAATTGAGGAACCTCTTCAAATCTTTTTCAAGCATGTAACAGTGTATATGCTTGTTACAACCTTCGAACTAAATACAAGCACAATTTACATGCTTTGTCTTCATCAACTTGTATTTTCATCATCAAATTTGATTGCATTAGGACTAGCTTTAAATCAAACACTCAATCAATTCGATTCCTTGTCAACATTTGTTTTGTTCTCTTCATCTTCATCTTCATCGGTAGTGAAGTTTTTAATGGATACAGTGTAGCGCAAAATTATATCCAATTATCATGTGAGTCATTTTGTGTTTTGGATCATAACATAACATAATTTTTAATTTTAAAGAATAAAATTATATTATTCAAAAGGTCACTATTTTAGTTGATTCGGCTGAATTAAAAAAACATTTGGCGTGGAGGAGGCCCGAAACCACATTAATATATGGGCTAATATTATTAGGCGAGAGCCCTGAAAGCCAAGTAATATTTGGCCGGGACAGTGACGTGTCCAGAAAAAGAAAACTGGTATAAAAAAGGAAACTCAGCTCGTTGGAACTCATGTGTTATCTTCTTCTTCTTCTTAGGACATATGCATCGGTTGAAGATCGATTTCAATTTGAGAACGTTTTATTTCAATTTGAGAATGTTCTCGTCAGTTTCAAACGCACCGGTTGAGAGGAAGATCCGGAGGAGGTAGAACGTGCTCGGATACGTTCTCGCGTGGATCGCCGAAGAGATCGATCGAGGAGAGAGAATAACACGTGATAGGCCCAACGGATTGATCCAACGGGCTGATTTTTAACGGGAAAGAAATCTGGTCCATTAGATCAGATCCAAATTTGATCTAACGGCTCAGATTTATTTCCAACAAGATTTAAGCCAAAAATATGAAAAAAATCGAAAAACTATGAAAACATACTCTTTTTATTATCTATTAAAACCACTATAAATCTACTACTCTTATGAATCTAAACTCACATAAAGTATTCAATACTTCACTCTTCTCTCATATATCAATTCACATATTTCATCACTTCTCTCATATTTTCAATATGTCGGGCAATTGGTTTATGTCCGAAGATGTGCAGTTGTGCATTTCATATTGTCATCAATCGATCGATCCAATTACCGACAATAGACAAAGAACCGACAAGTTGTGGAAAAAAGTTCACGCCGATTTTCAATCAAATTGAGTTATGCGTGACAATGAGGTAATTAATACTAATTCGAGATCTCAAACTGCCATTATTTCTCGATTTGCCAAGTTGAAACCGAATTCATCTTATTGTGCGTCATGCATTGCTTATGCAATAAGAAATTCGGAATCCGGCGGTAATCCGCAAGATGAGGTAATTTATTTAATTAGCTTATTCAACATAATTATTGTTAATTAAATCTAATTTATTTTATCGTTCGAATGGATAGGTACGAAAAGCTCAAACTATGTACGTCGCAAAAAAAAAGAAAAAGATATTCATACATTTTGAATGTTGGGAACAAGTTAAGTCACATCCAACATTTGCGGAAGTCAGCTACTCATACGATACCTTCGGCAAAAGTCAGCTACTCATGCTCAATGAAGTAGTTTTGTAAAAGATTTTCCCCCCTCGATCGTCTATGCCTCTGTCGAAATGGTTGTCGACGAGGCCGCGCCTCTTCCTCCTCTTGAGCAGCCATTGTTGTAATAGCAATGACATCCATAACAAATGCGTTTTCCATTTCATTCATTTCATTTATTCTTTGGTTGAATAAGTGAAAGCTCTCATTAAAATTGAAAGGATCCATTACCCGAATACGAGATTGTAGAAATCAACAAAAATCTAGATGAGGAGAAGATGAATGAATGTGTGAATATACAATGATGCATGAACCTCATTTTATACAAGTTTGAAGTTTTTCCTTAAATATATGTGTCCTCTTATGATTCGTAGAAAATCTTATATAAAATCCTATCTATAATTCATCAATATTTTTTTTAAAAATTAATTTATCAAAATTAAAAATTATAAGAAAAGTGAATAGTAATAGAAATATCTCCTCGAGATAGTTATGGGTGCATAAAATAGTTTTGTTGAATAGTAAAAGGAAGAAAAAACTTTAGAAATGCGTTCTTTTACAATTTGGATTTCATAAATACGTTCTCTGCAAATCTGATTTCACAAATGTCCCGTTTCATAATGTTCCCAGCAATGATATTGCTGGTCTGTTAATCATCACAAAACAGCCGAGGTGGCAAACCATAGTCTTCAGTGCTTGCATAAGTAAGGGAAGATTACCAAACGATTCATCACAATCCCTAAATAAATTCTTCAATGTCTGTTGCCTCGCCTGCCATGCCTTCAAATACTTAATTTCGCAACCATAGTCTTTGGGGTGGGCGCAACCTTGCACTGATAATATCCCCGATCTCATGCGCTATGAAATGTCGATTAAGGTGCACATTTTCGTTTGTAATCTTATCGGTGTGGCTTACGTGATCCCCCTATGTACTTTCTGACCTCCCAGTAGCTTGCATTTTTCTTTATTGCAGTCCTGATGCGCCACAGACACTTTTGCACCCCTTCTCGACATTGAAGAACCAACAAACGCGGTTTAGATTCATTCGTCATGTACTCAACCCGGTTCATAATAGAATACTTCTGTACAACATAAATTGCTGCTAAATGTCGAGCCTACGACAAGTGTCGAACACCGTCTTCTACTACCATCAAAATACTCTTCCAAAGGGTTATTGGCATCCCACGCCGACACATCATGGAATGTTGGAATATCCCATACAAGTTTCGGTTCGGGAACCGGGCATTCACCTTCGTTGTCCAATTCCTCGATGTATTCTATTTCCTCTCTGTCGTACTCATCGATCACCGACATCTCAAGTGTCTCCAATGTGGACATAACTATGGGGTCGTATTCACTGTTAGCCGTTGCTTGATGTAGTCCCTAACAAAAAATCAACTCATAAGTTCACATTTTTCATAAATAACGAGTCAACTCTAAATGCAATCATACAAAAATAATTTTAACCTGAGCCAACTACAAATTACCACTTCGGTTGTGTGAAACACCTGTAGTCGAAGGAAATATTGAGGGAAAGAAGCAATGCACCAAAAGAAGGATAAGGGTCGGGGTGGGGAGAAGCAAGAGATGCAATGTAGGAGATGCTAGGAAAAAGAAGACGGGGGCGATTTAAATAGATAGGTGGCCGGCCTTGTTATGGCCGGCCACCTTATGCGGCCGGTCATATTAGGACCGACCATATTACGTCTCCAACCACCAAAATACAGTTACAACCACTAGAGCCATCCACACAGCCGGTCACAATTAATATTTAGTGTGGCTGGTTGTGTCAAAATCGGCCAATTAGAAAATCCAATTGGCCGGGTTTATCACAACCGGCCACATCAAATTTTTAAGAGGACCGACTGAAATCGGCCACTAGAAAACTACGATAGATCTGAAAATTTTATAAGAAGAACGGTAGAACCGAAATCTGAATTCGCTTACTTCTAAATTTTTTTCCGCTTTTTGCAGAGGAAATTGGTATTTTTGTACAAGGAGGCGATTATAGCGTTGATGAGGGCGGGGTATGAGGAGGAGGCGGCAATGAGGGCTATCTTGAAGAATGGACATTGTTTTGGTAGTATGAGTACTTTTTCGAATATAGTGCATAACGCTGTGACGTATTTGAATAGAGAGTGTGGATGTAGTGACGAGGATTGTGAGCCGAATTTGAGGCAGCTGGCCGAGTATTCACTAGATGGGATGGTGTGTTTGTTGCAGCAGATGAGAAAAGCGGATGCGTTTCATTGTTTATTTAAGGGGGATTTTCATCTGAATAGGGCTTCGCAGAAAAATTTTCAATAGTGCCACAAAGCCAAAAATTGGTTCCAAATATGCCACTCTTCCGAAGTTACTTTCCAAAATGCCATCTTTTTGACAAACCGCTACTCCCAGTAGCGGTTTGTCAATTTTTCTAACCCGAAATGCTGACTGGGCGACGAGTTGGGGCTGATGTGTACATAAAATAACAAACCGCTACTGGGAGTAGCGGTTTATTTGTGTCCCAAACTCAGAGGCTCTGAGTTTGCAAACAATGACAAACCGCTCAGTTTGATTAAAATAATGGTCAAACCGTTACTCCCAGTAGCGGTTTGTTCTTTATTTACAGCGCTTCAATTAAATGGTGCAATGCAGTTTGACGAGTGTAATATTTGACCTTTCTTATTAAATGGTTTTTGAATGGGTAAAATATGAACAAAGGATCAGACTAATGTAACGTAGGATGAAATTATATTAAAAATTTTAGAAATAATTCATAAAGTGCAATGCAGTTTGACGAGTGCAGTCTAACGTTTAACTGGACCTATCGACTCGCGTACTGGTTTTTTTAGCCTGGTGCTCCTTCGAAGTCCTTGCTGATCGTCATCCTGAATACTTACTTGAGTGATTTAAGACGGACCTTGATCAGCAAAAGTTGCATCTTCGGATACTGCGGCCGACGTCCTGTAAGGTCACCGTCATCTCCCTAGGTCTCAAATGGAAAGTATGTGTCTCAGGTCTCCATCGTTCGACCAGTGCAGTTAGAAATCCATGATCCACTTTCATGTTCTGCACTAGTGACCATGGGTAGAACCCCGCACGTGTAACAATCTCAGCTATCCTGGGATCCAAGTCCCACATATTATGTCGGCGTACTTCTAATACAACAGAATCCTGCATGCAATGTTAATAATAGACATGTCAAATGAAGGTTAACATTAAACATAATAAATGTGTAATTCATATACATTTTGTACCCTATTAGTCTAACAATCCCTAGATATGTGCCTATCTTGCCAAGTCAAAAGTGAACCGTCTATGGGGCCTGGACTGACAAGTGCTGCTAAATCGTCATACTGCGAATCCATACCTGATACAAAAAATGAAAAAAATACAATTATAACGATAACTCGTCTAAGATATAAAAAAGTTCAAATGTCCAAAAATTACAACCATTAAACATAAGTGACAATACAAAAAATGTTCAATTACAAAAATGTTCAACTACCATACATTATCAGAAAATGGAAACTACTGCGTTGGTTGGTCACATGTTTTCTTATTATGCCCTACCACGCCGCAGTTGGAACACCGCATTGATCTGCCTGCTTTAGCTACCCCATAACTGGTGGCACCACCAGATGCACCAAAATCCATCTCATTACGCCTTCTTCTTGTTGGTTCGCGGCCCTTCTTAGTTCTTTTGAAATGTGGATTCAGCACATGTTCAGGCCCTTCAAATGGTTGCCAATATGCTTGATCCGGAATGGGATTAAACTTCGGACACCATGTCCTATTATACGCGTCCATAAAAAATTCTGGGGCCACACATGCACTAACGCCCGAAATCTGAAATCCACCACAAAATCGATGGCATAAACATCAATTTACCTTCAAATCGAATGCAAGGAACGGAAGGAAGAGCTCGGGCTGAGGAGCCGACGCAGGCGCGATGGGCGACGATGAGAGGAGAGATGAGCAGCGGGCCAAAATGCCAAGAGGACCGCTGTAGAACTGTAAATAAAGAACAAACCGCTACTGTGAGTAGCGGTTTGACCATTATTTTAATAAAACCGCTACTCCCAGTAGCGATTTATCATTGTTTGCAAATTCAGAGCGTCTGAATTTAGGACATAAATAAATCGCTCCTGGGAGTAACGGTTTGTTATTTTATGTACACATCAGCCCCAACTCATCGTTCAGTAGGAAGTAACGATTTGTCAAAAAAATAACATTTTGGAAAGTAAGTTGAGAAGGGTGGCTTATTTGAAACCACCTTTTGGCTTTGTGGCACTATTTCCCACATGATTGAGAAGCCTGGCAATGGAGATGGGCCGGCATGTAGTAATGGTGAGAGTGATGAGTTGAATGGGGGTGAGGGGAATGGCAGGTCTTGTGAGGGGAATGAGGGTGTGAGTGGTGTTACTAGCGACATTGGGATTCCTCCTGGACTTTGTAGGTTTCATGGTGGTTGGGGGTTTGGAAATGGAAAGTCTCCTGAGGTTCCTGGTAACAGTTCTTACTTGCAATGTGGTATGACGAAACAAGTTCAGCGCCCGGAGAGGTTTGATCTCCCGCCTCCTCTGAAATCAATGTTGAAAAGAAAAGTTGCAGCTTTTGCTGCAGGATTTCAGTCCAGTTCTAGGAAGTTACAGATACAGTCCCAGCCATGTCCGAGCTCCTTGTCAGGTGGGGATTCTCAGACTGGGGCATCTGTGACGGCTGAAGTTTGAGAAGGAAGATATTGTGATATCAATGTTGAATAAGTTTCAAGAAATAGCTGGATGAAAATTTTGAGCATATAGGGCATAATCAGAAGGAAGAAATGATAGCTACTCTTAAAAAAAAGACCTTGAAAAGCAAGTTGAAAAGAGAAGAGAATGGGCTCGCGAGAAGGCAATGCAAGCAGCTAGAAGGCTTAGCAGTGACTTGACTGAGCTTAAAATATTATGGATGGAAAGAGAAGAAGAGACCCAGCGCCTAAACAAGGGTAAACAGAATCTTGACAATGAAGAGAGGAAGGCAAGTGGGCAGGTTGATCCAGCAAATGCTTCTGAAAGACGTATTGAGAATGAAAATGCAGAATTGAGGGCTGAGATGGAGGCTGCAAAGTTAAGTGCATCAGAATATGTAAAAACTTGCTCGGAAATTGCAAAGAGGAAAAAGTAGTTGAAGCGACTGTTGGCATGGGAGAGGCAGAAGACCAATTTAGAAAAAGAGGATCACAGACTTGAGACAAGAGATGATTCAAGTTGAGCAGGCCCAGAAAGTGACTGAGGTTTGTCAATTTGTTATGCCTATTTACATATCTTCCATTTAGAAAAGATGGCTTCCTCGCTATGGTGACAAGCCCCAAGAAGCCACCATAGGGAGGAAGCCATAAGGTAATAAATGCAACTAACTTATGATAAGTGCCTTCTTCTTCTTGTCTTATTAGCCTATCTGCAACATAAACAACTCCTGGTGAATAGAATAATTTATGTGCGTGTGGAACTTTAGTTAGTTATGCTTTCATTCTTGCTTGAAGTGGTACTTCAACTCCTGAATATTCCCATTAAATTCTCTTTCTTTATCCTTCTCAGATTCACTTTTCGTAGCTTTAACTGTCAGTTCCATGTTCATATTTCATTGTTTCAGGTCCTTGCACTTCCCCCATAACATTATTTTGTATAAGAATATACAAAATGAGCAGCACTCTCTTCTCTCTCTGACTTAGGTGTCAGTTTGGTCGAAACCAGTAAGTGTAAGTTCACCCAACTATGAAAGGTGCCTCATTTGGGACACCTTGGCTGGTTGGTTGGTTGATGTCAATATCTCCCCGCCCCCCGTTTGGTCTTCAGGCTAGCCTTGGTAGTATTGAGTCCGTCTAATTTTCACAAGCTTGAGCTGAACTCAACTTTAATCTACTATTTTCATTGAATATAAGGAACCCGATTTCAACGAGTTACTTGTTTATTTCCATATATTCTCAATTTACCTCAAGTAGGTTCTCTGTAAGAAACCCGAAATGGTTTGGCCGTTTGAATATGTTTTCATGTAAGCTCTGGAGATCTTGATGAGCTCCATGAGACCTTCCAACTCATGATCCTAAGACTTATGGTTTCACTCATCTATTCTTATCGAAAATCGAAAAAAAAGAAAAAGAAAGAGAGAAGAGCTTTAGCACACAAATTTGTCAAACAAGAGCTGGCTATAAAGCTTGCTAGCTAATGGGTTACCAATCTCTACTTTTTCCTGACTAACTAGCCGACCCATTGAGGCAAAAGAGAATAATTGTGACTCGCATTATCATCTACAATCTACATCAATGCATGACTTTAATGAAGGACATGTGAAGCAATATCCACAACTTTCTCCACTACATAAACTAACATCAAGCTCCAACATGTTCTTATCTAGCTTTTTTGAGCAAAATATGCAGCACATGGAGAACCCAGAAAATGGGCTTTGTAAACCAGATGTGTATTGTCAAGCTGACAGGAAGAAGAAGATGGGCGACTTTTTCGTTATTTATGTGGACAAGATGAGAAATTTCCCTAAGAAGGCGAGTAAGGTGTTGTGGAACTTAGGCCGGGATGATCCAAGGAGAGTCATACATGCGCTGAAAGTTGGCATTTCGGTAACATTAGTGTCACTGTTATATTTGCTGGAGCCATTGTCCAAGGGGATCGGCGAAAATGCAATTTGGGCTGTCATGACTGTTGTAGTAGTCCTCGAGTTCACTGCAGGTACAATCCTTCTTTTTTTTTTTTTAACTCACCAGAATCTTGCTAATATTTTTTCTGCCTTAAACCCATGTCCAAGATGTTTTTTTTTTTTCTGTAGGCGCAACTCTGTGCAAAGGACTGAACCGGGGATTGGGGACGGTCTTGGCTGGATCTCTAGCATTTTTATTTGAGTTCATCGCAACTGAGTATGGTCAAGTCTTTCGAGCTGTTTTCATTGGATCAGCAGTGTTTACCATAGGTATGATATGCACCATTGCTCCTTTCATTTTTCTAATTTGGATTCTTGATTTTATTTCTTGTACCCATTTTTTCAGGGGCTGCGGCGACATATATGAGATTTATACCATACATTAAGACGCACTTTGACTATGGAGTCCTGATATTTCTCCTAACTTTCAACCTCATCATCGCCTCAAGCTACCGAGTTGATAATGTCATCAAAGTAGCACATGAGAGATTCTACACCATTGCCATAGGCTGTGGCGTTTGCTTACTGATGAGCCTTTTGGTATTTCCTAACTGGTCCGGCCAGGCTCTTCATGACTCCACTGTCCTAAAGTTTGAAGGCCTGTCCAAGTCCATTGAAGGTAATAATGTCCTAAAAAATCTTTTAACAATTTCCCTTGTTTGTCTACTGTTTTTTGTACCCTTTTTATGAACCTGTCCTCTGACTGATCTGCAGTATGCGTAAATGCATACTTCAAGGACTCGGACACCGAAACAAAACTGGATGAGTCATCTGAGGATTCTGTCTACTTGGGGTACAAGGCTGTCCTGGATTCCAAATCCACCGATCAAACATTGGTATGTGCTCCAGGAACTTTACTTTTGTCTATAAGTTCCTGATCCAGTGTGTCCAGTTCCACTACATTTTGCATATTTTTGCTAAGTTGGTCTGCTGAATCTCTTTTTATGGGTGTGGCAAACAGGCCTTGCATGCAAGCTGGGAGCCAAGGCACTCGAGGCACAGATTTCCATGGCAGCAGTATGTCAAAGTTGGCGCTGTGCTACGCCAATTTGGTTACACGGTCGTTGCATTGCACGGCTGTCTCCAGACAGAAATTCAGGTACATAAGTCCCATGTAACTTGTATGACAAAGAAACATGTTGGAAAAGGGAGTAGCATTTTTATCTGAAATGTCTGCAGGCTCCAAGTCGTGTTCGGGTTCTTTTCAGGGGTCCATGCATCAGAGTGGCTGGTGAAGTGTCCAAAGTCCTCAAAGAGCTAGCCCGTAGCATAAGAACCCGAAGCCACTGCTCGCCTGAGCTTCTCTCCGACCATTTACACGAGGCGCTACACGACTTGAACAAAGCCATAAAGTCGCAGCCACGGCTCTTCTTAGGCATGGACAACCATCAGAACATGCTAGCCATGGCTGCAGCAGCTACAGCCAAGCATGAAAAGGACTTACTGTTGCACCAGCATCCTGTCTCCTTGTCCAGTATGAAAACTGAGAAGTCGGGCATGGTGGAATGGAAGGCCAAGAGAGGTCATCTAGCAGAACAAGGCCAAGAGAAGGAGAGGAAGGTTTTGAGGAGACAGCTGAGCAAGATTGCCATCACTAGCTTGGAGTTTTCGGAGGCTCTTCCTTTTGCAGCATTTGCTTCCTTGCTGGTGGAAGTGGTGGCCAAGCTTGATGAGGTGATTGAGGAAGTCGAGGAGCTGGGCAGTATTGGCCGGTTTAAGGAGTACAAAGCTGCTTGTGATGAAGCAGTTGTGAACTGTGAGCAACCCAAAATGGAGTGTGCATTAGGAAACTATCAAGGGTCCAATGGGGCGGAGTAGATTGTGCACCTTGTTCATGATGCATCTCAATGCTTCTTTTTATCTCAACAATTTTCCAAACTGCACCTTTTCACCAAAATGATGCATTTAGTCATAATGCTTATTTGTGTCTTGTCAGTAGCTGATTCGATCCATGACCTGATGGCTTACTTTACCTCAACTATGTTTGTAGTAAAAAGCATATGACCCAAAAGTCTTAGCCAACGGTAATTCCTTCCTTATTCGGGGGCAAAGGTAAAGCCATTCTTGATGAAGTCTAAGCCAAGCAAGTTTTGATTGTTTAACAGACTGCAGATTACGTCATCATTTCCCCAAATGCTCATGTAGTCAAAATTTTCCGGGGAAGGGGAGAACATGTTTTCTCCAGTTCCACTGACTCCTTCTTCGGCTGAACTCCTTTTGTTTAAATTGGGGGAGACCCAGAAATGCGGATTATGTGTATAGTTAGGCTCAGATGACTCCGCCACTGGTGCTGCAATGCTGTAAGGATAGGCATTGTTAATAGTGGCATTTGTTAGAGGCTGGCTTTCGTCAGATACATGAGATGGCTCAGAGACCATGGCTGAACTAGTTGCCTTGGTATTTATATTTTTGGACCACAAGTCCTCTTCAGAACTCGGCACAACGCAAAGGCTCCCTTAAAAAAAAAAAAGTTCAAATACTTAGAAATGAAACATGTGGACATAAGTTCATTTTGCGTAGACTTACTTGGGTCTTTCCTGCATTATCATCGGAGAGACGATACTCGTGCATTAGCCAATCCATTCGTTCCCCGTGTGGTGCTCGGCCAGTATAGAAAACTAAGGTCTTGCGGTAGCCAACTAGAGATGACTGGCACACTACTTTTCTGTCTTTGCCAGTGGCTTTCCAGTAGCCGGCTCTGGTTGCTCTGTTGGTTCTAGAGCCATGTGGGTACTTCCGGTCCCGGGGACAAAAGAAGAACCACTCCATGTCCCCATTCCCTAGAAATGATAGCTCTGAAAATGGGAGATTCAAAACTCAGATCAGATGCCATTTCTAAATTTAATGAAGTTGCCAGTTCTTCCCGGAATCTTGAAAACAGAATATAAAAGGTAAGAATTGGGTCATATGCAAAAGAAGAAAAGAATCAAAAGACTGAAAATGAAATAAACAAAGCTGCTTTTTGGAGAAATAATAAATGTAATGTCATACCAGGTAATTCCCAGGGATCATACTTGTACAAGTCAATCATAGGAATGACTTCAAGCTCAATCCTGAGTCCCTCCACTTTCCGTTTCAAGTAGTAATCAATCAACTCTTCGTCCGTAGGGTGGAATCTAAAGCCAGGAGGCAGTGATGATCCTCCTGACATTATCGAACAGTGAGCTATCTAGAGATTCTTTTTTTTTTTTTTGACAGATAAAAAAATTACAAGGGGATAAAAATCCAGAAAACTTGGCAATGCAGCTAAAGTGCTTATACAACACTGTATCTGTTGAAAATCCACAACTAAAAGCTTTTCTCAACACTAAACTTTTTTGGAGAATCTAGTAGAAATTCCACAGAGTGCATCCGTTGTTCAACACTTTCAGTTTCCCTTGGCGGAAACCAAGGCTTTCTGATCCAAACTCAACCCAATAAAATGCAGAATTTGTTTTTAAACTAACTATCAAGTGGGATTCAAGGCTGCCAAAGATGAGACCTTGATGACCAAAACGAAGCCAAGATCAGATTTATGAGCACACTCAGAAGCTAATAGAAGGTTTGAAATAGCAAATGGGGATCCGGAGGAGACTGGGAAATAGAGAGTGGGTAGGAGAGGAGGTGTTAGAAAAGGATGGAAGGTGTTATTTATAGAGAAATAGCTTTTTGGTGTTTGATGGGGGAATCAACTGAAGGAGAACACCGAAAGGTAGGTTGAGATTGCTTGTCTGAAGCTGCATCCGAAATTCCAAAGCTGGTTGGTCCCATTTGAACCCTAATCTTGTTTTCACACCCTCAATCATCAAATTCGAATGAAATATGACATTTAATCTAAAAGGGTCTGGACTGGAATGATTCACAGAATTATTACTAGAAATCAGCTTGATGCTATGTATGTAATTCTAGACTTAAGTATATATTTTGTTCCATGTATTATTGTTAGGGCTTAGGCTTGGAATTGGGTAACTATGATTTTGGTCTCTGGGGAATTCGATTATTGTACCAATCTCTAGGGCTTGCATTTTTCATTAATGGAAACTCCTCGCCATGAAAAAAAATATATAGAGAGAATGTCAACGGGTTGGGATAGTAAGAGAAGCAAGCACATGTTTATCAGCATAACCTATATGTACGTCCCTTAAGATGAAATCGAATCTTAGCAACTGAAAGTCATATTGAGGAAGACTGAACTACAAAATGTAAATGTGTCCATCATAAGGCATGCAAGACCTAGCTAGAAAAAGTAGAGATTATTACTTAAAAGGAACAAAAAGAGACATGCACTGCAAGTTATACAAGATGAGACATAGGGAGAGATCTAGTGCTTCAAAGTTTAAGTCACTCTTCGCTTTGGTGGCTCGGTGACTTCAACCAACACCTGAAAAGTGTATCATATTGGAATTAAGGCGATTGATTGTCTTGTTATACTAATTAAGAATCTAGCTACAAGGATGTACTTACCATTCTACACCCTAATGATTCTACATTGTCAAGGAATAATGTGAAGATTAAGGTTGCAGGGTTGCGCTTGAAGTGGAAGCTCCCATCCACACATCAGCCTGAGTCAGACAAAACCCTTTTATTATCATGGGGGCCATTGTTCAAAAAGAGGAACTATTTGAAAGTGTGTTCATAACAGCACTGCTTTAGGTTCTTTTTGGAGGAGAAGATGACCAATCATGCCCATTTTGAGAGCTTCATTCTATTGGCTTTTTAGGTCTTCATTTCACATATAGAGAAGTTTAAAGGCAATCATGCATTGCTGCCTGCCTCGACTTTAACACCTGTTGATTGATAGATAAATGTAAGACTTGAGTCAAGTGCAGATATTGAGAGGACAACAGCCGTAAGAGCAGATGAGAAGATTCAAGACAAGGAAATGACCACATGAAATTACATATATTGAAACTTAAATTTCATATTACATTTAAAAAATGCTGTAATTATTCCACACCTGTAAAGGTTTCCTTCAATCATTTATTTTTTGAAAATCGATGATTGAAAGTTTACTTACCACATAACCAAAGTAGGTTTTTTTTTCATATACCAATGGATTCATCAATGAAGAATAGAAAAAGAAAAGCTCTTATCTATTCACTTACGCTTCAAATTTTGCATTGTTATTATCCGGCCAGTTTCTGCCATATATGCATCAGTAAATTGTAGAATAACAAAAAAATCGGTGATTTCTAACGGTAAAAACTTCATCGTAAAACTAACAATCAGGTACTATGTCGAACAGATAGACTACAGTATTTGCAGCACTTTTACGATGGATTACATGACCGTCGTAAATGAGTAGCATAACCGTCAGAACTCCACACTTCAACATGCGGTGAGTATACGACGATGGTCCGACGAAACAAAAGCGGTACTTTTCCGAGGTGATACGGAAAAATTCAGTGATTTGGTGGATCGTTGTATAGCCGTCGGAAATGCACGACACATTATTCGATGCATATACGACGGTGGTTCGAAGAAATAAGAGCGGAAATATACGACAATTGTGCTACACAAGCCAGTATTGAAAATTCATCGCTATGTGTTCGAAGTTTACGATGGAATGACGCGATTTTGCGATGAAACCCGGAAATGAAATGCGGTTTTCGGATCCATATTTGATGGTTTTATGAAGTATTTTTCAAATTGATAAAAATAATAATATTTTTTTTAAATACTGGAAATTTTAGATCAAATAAAACTATCATTAAAATCTAAATAAAAAGAACCAAATTCAAATGTATACGACTAAAATGTCATTACAGAATAAAAATTGAACAACAATACTAGCTAGAAGGTGCCCGCCATTGTCCTCGCCTAGATGTTGATCGGGCGCCCGGTCAGAGGCGTCACTGTCATCATCTCCTCCACCAGCTGGCGGATGCCTAGGAACAGTACTCTAAAGACCATGCAACGCATCCTGAACCTGCTTCTTCATCACCTTTGTCAAGTTATGAGTTGTGTTCTGGTTGAGTTTCTGGGTTATGTCACTCTTGAAAGACTCATTGAAATTTGCGAACATCAGGACCACATTGGCTTCAATCGATTGTTGGATATCCGCGGGATTGATTGGGAATGTGACATTGGGTTGTCAATAATGTCCCTTGAATCGACTTCCTCTCACTATTAGTCAACATAATAGGCCAACGTGATTATGATTTTACCGACGTACCAAACAGAACACAGACACAGTCTTACGTTTTGAGACTTAGAACTGAAGCCGGAATATGTTCGATAAAAATATTTTCACGACTCACTATCTGAAGGATAATAGTGTTATCTCCATATATTTTTGAATGCCAACTCATGTTTGTAGCTGTTATTTTGTT